>JACXII010000008.1:1529169-1688351 GCA_014737395.1 Bombus waltoni | reverse complement strand
CACCTACAAAATGTCCTATCACCTATGAGAAATTAAACATATGTATAAGTGTCTTAAAACATATGTTCAAGACACCTATAACATATATAAAACCCAAAATGTGCAAGAAAATGACGTTTAAACGCATTCTGCTTTCCGAAACTGCTGCAAATCGTATGTACTTTAATGCCCTCTCATCTGGTGCACAGAATCCTCGGAGGTGCTTATTGTTAGGGGGACCTTTGTTTAAAAATTTCACGGCAATCTTCCGACGCCTCGTTCTTCCTGTTTCGTTTTAAATCCCGCGATACTCGACGAAGAACATCGCGTTAAAGCGACAACCGGTCGGTTCAGTAGCGATGGTGTTTCAGTAATGCGCGATTTAAAAATCAGGCCCGGGTACGATGCAAATTCGTATAGGTGTAGCTTGTCGGTAAACCAGCGATCCTCTTTTGTAGGAGCAATCCCAAGGCGTCTCCTCATCCCTTATTCACCTGCGGTCGAGCCATAGCTTTCAAGAGTCACGAGGGTTGGTCTTTCGAAAATCCCTGCCGCTGTGGTCCGCCAGCAGAAACGCGCGCTTATTACGTGCGCTGCAAATAAACAAACCAGCGTTATTTCAAAGCTTCGCCTCACGATTTCAGCCGGGACAATACCGAGAAAATCTGATGCAGCCACGAATTCAAAGAGCTTCGATACACTGTCTCAGAATTGTTTTACTTTTCGATTCGAGACGCGGACGCGGGAAATTTGGTTTCCAGATTTGCATTTTGCGGCGAGAGCTTCTTGAAAGAATTTACATATTTCGTGGAGTGTAGAATATTAAGGTTTTAGATAGAAATTTTTATCTAATTTTTTATTCAGGCGAAAAGAAAAAGAGACGAGATGGGAATTCAAAAGTTGAAACGTTCCAACGCTAATTGATTTTCAATTTGATTTACGAATGATTCGCGATATCCGCGCGACCTTTACGAACTGTTAGCTAGAAAATAGCGCGAACAATAGTTTCGTCGATGCATTTTTCTTTGCCAGTTAAATATACTCGTATCTCGTTGCAATGCGAAACTTCGAGATTTCAGAAAGTTTCGTATTATGCGCGAAATACGCATAAAAAGATTCCGCGGTAAATGTTCGAATACTCGCGTTGATGAAAAGTCGTATTCCACGTCTTTAATTTATCTTTGTACACGGAATTACATTCTGCCTGCTTCGGTCGTGCCTTGTGAAAGATAGAAGGCTTAGATAAAGTTTCCATTTTTATATTTCCCCCTCTATCTCGCTTGGAAGACTCGGTCCGCGTAAGAATGCAAAGCATTTGGTTCAGTCGTAAAGAACGCGGATCTTCGTTTTTACGTTGGTAATTTGCGAACAGAATAAAACATAGATAACGTCAAACTGAGGGATTACAGGGGGGGGGGGGAAAGAAACGAAATTATCGCATCCATGGTCAGAAACAGCGATGACAGATTAAACAAAGCTACATGTACGTACGTATTAATACGTCCACGAATTTAATAACGCGAAATTTGCGTCAACGTTCGATGATTTAAATTCGGTAGAACGCTTCGATGGATCCGTCCTATTATTATTTTCTTTTGAAATTTCAATTAGCACGCTGAATCTCCTATAGTTCGATTTGAAAACGAATTGTAAATTCCTGTGTGAATTTGGGATAAAATAAATGAAAATAATACGCTGATGTTGCAACAATTAACGGATAATAATAATAATAATAATATACGAAAGTTTCGATAAACAGACGTTGGTTATGAAAATTTCAATTTATTTTGCATCGCAGCTCGTAACTCTTTTTCCATATCGTATTTATCTTTCGAGGGCGGTTGAGAAATCATTTTCAGCATCGTTTATCAGAATGTTTTGTGCATGACTCCGTATCTATTTGCAATGTAACTCTTGCTGTGTACAGGTGTACGCAATAAAAGCATACGTTCGATATATTTTAATTCTTCAGCCACTCGAATAACGTATCGCGAATTTTTCGTCACAATGTATCGTCGAATCCTGCATTTTCGTTTGGAATTACAAATTGGAGTACAAACAATACGATACTGTAGAAATTTAGCAATATCGCGTTAAAAAATGTATTAACTCGTGCACCTTGTATCTTTTCTTCGTATAATAACGTGCAATCGTGCTACCTTCCGGTTGTTAACGAAATAATGCAATGGAATATGAATTATTTAGGAAACGAAGTGATTTGATTCGTGTTTAATAGATAAAATGCTCAAGGTGAGTCTGAAGAGTGGCGAAGCTCCATAAATATTCTAACGAAAGAGTTTCTTTTGACAGTTTATTGGGAACAAATTTCAGCTTCGACTGATACGTTAAAAATATTCTATAAATAATCGTAAAAGAAGAAACCAGGATTATTCAAACGATTATTAACAGTATCATCTCGTGTATTTGACGAGAAGTATGAACACATTATAATTTACTCGTATATATCCTTAAAGACTAGCATTATGAAACAGATATGACACAATGGGAAACATCGAATTGGAAATCGGATCACGTCCGTGACGAGGACAGCTCGCGCAAAATCCACCGTATCTCTATCTCTACTTCACTTTCGACAAAAACTACTCTTATTACACTCTGTCATCCTGATTATTCTCTTCCTTCTTCTCATTTTCTCGTTTCAAGTATCGCAGCTTATAGCGATTCGTGCTACAGCGAAGATCTCTAATTTGACTTTTTATTTTTCTCGCTGAGAGAAGAACTTGTTTCGAGGATAGCGTTGCCTAACCGATGTCGAAAAGACTTCCTTCGAGTAACATCGTTAATCGTATGTGCGAGAAGTTTAACCTGATTTGCTCCGTTTTAACGCGCAACCATTACGACCAGCCGTTTAGAACACGAATTTTAACGCCGTTTGGACCGTAAACAAGAGCTAAGAAGTCGAACACTTTGCGTTTAATTCTGCAGAGGCATTAACTTTTTCAACTTTTGCTCTCTCTTGGTCAAGAGTGTGTACGTTGTATCGCGAGGTTTTAATTCTACTCGCGTCACAATGTTAACGATTCTTTACATACGTAAATAAATAGCATACGCTGGTTATGATATATCAAATAAATTACAGATACAATTTCTGCCCACACGCGAGACTTAGTTTAACCTAATATCGCGCTGATTGACGATCGTGCTCACGCAAAACACTGTCAAATTAAATTGCCACTCGCATCAAGCTACGTTGAAAATATTGACCGCGTTTCACCCGATAGCGATCGCTGGACCGCGGATTTTTCTTTAATTTCATATTCTTATTGGCACAACTACGGAAATGGTAGGTACATTAAATTGTTATAACAAGTACGACGCTTCGAATATTTGGATATTTCCGAATCTCTTAATATTCCCTGCGTGTATAAAATTGTATCGATTACTAAACGTTGAATGCACATGTCACGATCCAAAGCACGCGTTTCGCGTTCGCAATAGCAATTTACAACCAGCGATATCAATTATCCGGTATAAAACGAGTACATGGCCATGAAACGGACGGATTCAGCCCGGACAAGATTTATAGCATCGATATCATCCATAATATGTTAACTGTCCTTAGTCTTATCGAAAGTATCGACTCGACAGGTTCACCACTGGTGGGCTATGTACGGAGTTTATATATTTGGCTGTTAGCGAGAAGAAGAAAAACGGGATATGATAGAACGAGAAACAGCGAGTCAGAGGGGAACAGGTGAAACAAGGAAAAAGAAAGAGCGAAAGAGAATGAGAGAGTGGCACGTTATCCAGCTGCAGCCTGAGAAAAATGGCCCGTCTCGTAGTTTCTCCCTTTCGTACCGAAAAATCCGTGCCGACCGATAAATCAGATCGCGTCGCGTCTAAAACCGATGGTGCAACTTTTGTCCAATAACGTGATACGTAAACGTCCGTATACACGCCCCGGTTAAACCCGTTGCGACTCGATGTATTTGCTCGATATTTGGAAATCTGTATTCCGTTTCTCTTCCGTGTTCTACGCGTTACAGCGTTCGTTTCCGGCCCGTTACTTCGCAGCCTCTTTTCAGCACGTAATCGTCTTTTGTGCGCTGCCACTTTGAACAAAGCTGGAAACATGCAATCAACGCTTAGCGCTTTCTTCGTTCGCTATTTCATGCAGAAAGTAGCGCGTGTCATCGGGCGAAGAAGCTGCTGATATTTATCGTTAAAGAATGCAAGAATTTTGGTTGTAGGTTTGGGAGATCACGGTGGAAACGCGTCATCGATCATCTATATCTTCCACACGATGTATTTACACTCGCGCATCCTCCTTTCCTCTATTTTATGATTTTTCGCACTCACATCGGACAAACTGCTTTCGATAAACGATCTTTAAGACATATTCGATCGCGCTTACTCGGCTGGACGCACCACTCGCTTCTTTCGTATGCCAATTTCGAGTCATTGGTCCTCTATCACTCCTCTGCCATTGACAAACTCGCTATAAACGTTACTTGTATCATCTTCAGGTGATAAATAAATTTATGGAAGTATTGGATTGGTCGTTATAATAATTTGGTTGTCATAATAATTTGTTTGAAAAGTGTAAAGATACACGTATCCGAATCTTTCGCTATATATATATATATATATTTATTTATATATATATATTATTTATTTATATAATATATATTGTATATATTATATATATATATATATAAAGATATAAAGTCATCAGAAATGGAACAAATATGAGGATTCTTGATTAGGTAGGTTTTGTATGAAACGCCTGATGTACTCTTTTACAGTAAGAACGAATAATTACTGAATCTCGTAAATAAGCGAAATTGAAACATTTACAAAAAGCGGCATTGGCCGCTTAAACCTCTGAGAGACTTATGTATATGCAACTAGAGCAGGAAGTCGATAATTCCGATGCGGTGGGCTCAGTACAGAATCAACTCTGAAATGTCGTCCGCCAAATTCCTAACGCTAGTGAGGTGGAAGTCGCCTAGAGCCTCTCCAATGTCGTGGTAAATCGAACTTCACGACACAGAAATCGTTGGAATAGTCACAGATAACTCTATGGTCTTAGAACTTCGATCTTAGACCAGCGAGTGTTGCTGAGAATCACTACCAAGGTCATTGAACTACATAACTTTGCGTTCGTAGGATTCGAGGAGATCACTTTCGCGTCATGGAGATCCAGGTCTCGCCAATTTTCAACGTATTCGGATTAGGACACGATATTAGTTCAACCAGAAACGGAAATGCTGCTTTCGCAAGATTTTAGGACGAGTGTTTTGCAAATTTATATTTATTTTCACAATTGACAGTTGGCAAATCTGTAAAAGTTGATTCGATCAATAAACGATAACTAAAATTTCGTTCAGCCATGGCCATTTCTCGAGAGCGTTAATCATCAAATAGTTTTACATCGACGAATCATAGCTATCGCCAGACCAGAATCCCGCTGCTTCGAATTTCCTTCAAACTATTTTTCTATAAAGTAGAAGAATTATCATTTGTTTGCATAACTTCACATTTGTATTCTGTGTATAAAGATCTTTCTTACAACGTCAAAAGTCTTCTTATTGGTCGGAAGGAGAATAAAGTTGAGAAATAAAATTTCTAAGAGCACAGACGAGTTAAAGAATATTGCCTTCAGGTTGCAAGACCTTTTCATACTAAAAAGTGCTCTGAATCTTCCAGATAACGAATTAAGAGATCTCAACGTAGCCCATATCGATATTATACGCGTCAGCAAGATAGGTTTGTTCCAAGACTACCAAAGTCCCATCCGATGACACCGATATAATATGCGGTTTTCCTCGATCCTGAAATAGCATCGGGCCAGTACTATGAAACCATGAACGTGGAGTTCGTTATACGACGACTGTGAGGTTACCAAGATCGCTCTCCTTATTCTCACGGTTGGAGTGCTCAGCCCTTACGCTCTTGTGGTTCTGTAACGCTGATTTCACGTTCGTGGCAAATACTCTATCCTTAGTTGATTATTCGTTGACGCTCGATGAATATACATTAAAACATATCGTATTTCTTTTTGTCGCCAATTACCAGTTGCCATTACCTTTCAACGAATCCTCTTTATTATTATATTTATTATTTCACGTTTTCTTGCGAAATTCGACAAATCAGAGAGCACAAGTTTTTAACATTTATAAGAATACTTGGACTAAACGAGTTCTATTAATACTCGAGAGTGCAACGATTGATCGTGTTACCGATCGCTATTTTCTTATATGACAGATCTGACGAAGCAAAATTGCAATAATTGACAGCTTTATTAGTCAACGAAACGAATACATTCGCGTTAGTCAATTCCGTTTGGTGTTTTTTTTTATACCGCCATGTTTCGGATCTTACGTGTATTTTTTGTTATCTGTTTATACGCGTTTCTCATCTTTTGCAAGCATAGTACGAAATTTAGATCTGTCGTTGCATAGTTTTCGCGGATTCGTTACTAATTTATTTCTTTGTTTATGTAACTATCGCGAATGTTTCATCGTTTCTCATGAAATATTACATGCCGTAATGTGAAGTTATCGTAGGTAAGAGAAGAAAGGAAGAAGTTGATAATAAAGGTTAAGAGTAAAAAATTGTGCCGGTGGTTGGATCCCAGTGAGACCGACTGCAGTGAGGGAATACGTATAATGCGAGATGAGGTGGAATTTTTTCTTCCACGTGCTAGGTCATATGACGTTTTGGACGGGAAAATGATATAGGTTAAAAATACGTGAGCAAAATCCTTCAAGAGGCCAAGGGACAACCGGAAATACGGAGTCGACCCGCGTCCCCGAACGATTTCGTGTGATTTCACCTGCCAGATGAAAGGAGCAATTCACCAGACGTATTCGAGGAAGTATTATTCTCTGAAGAAATACGATTACAAATATCGGATGAGTATCCGTCAAATATGAAAAGAACGCTTTTCCTCCTTTGCCGAAACGAAATATCATTCCAAATTTTTATTTTCATACAAACGAATCTCAATCGAATCGTTGAAACTCGACTGTCGAATATCACGTTAATTTTTAGCGACGTCAGAATTTTCCTATGTGTAAGATTTTCGAGGCTAAGCGCGTCTTTTATGAACGAAATTCGTGTTACGTTAATTTCAACGCGGATAAAGTAATCGATGATCGAAGCTGACAGGCATCGATCGATGTTAATTAATATTTTTTTTTTTCTTTGTCAAGAACAGAAATCAAACACGCAATTTTTGACAGGAAAGAGGTATTAATTTTATTTTACGTCCGATTTGTTTAAAATCACCAGGCTAAAATACAAAAGTACAATAATGATTTTGCATTTACGTTTGTTCGCACATGCGTAGCACCGATGATATTTCAGCTAATTTAGAATCAAACTAGAACGACTTTGAGGTAACTGAACTTTCCGTCTGATTTTCGCGCTAACCTAATAATAATCGTTGACAAGACGCAAACAGTCCTGTTGCACGGAAGATTTCTTTAAGAAATTAAAAAATGTTCCGCGCTCGCTTTAAAAATCCTCGAACTTCTCTTTGTTCAATTCTCTCGACGATTTCCATGCAAACCATGTCTATTTTCATTCCCCCCCCTCCCTCCCTCCCTGCCAACTTCCCACGGATCTTCTCGCAATCTGCGAGTATACGATAAAAACAAAGCTGTTACCGTTTTACTGGTTGGAATTACACGCCACGCCGGTTATATTCCGGCAGCGCGTTATCTACTTCGCGAGACGTTTAATATTTCGTTGTGAAACGAGAGGAAGAGGCTGAAATTACATAAAAACCAACGAACTTGATCAATATATCGGAAAAGCGCGAAACCGTGTACGTAGACTTTCGTTTCTCACAATCGGATTTCTCTTTCGTCGATTCGTTTGGATGGAAGAACGAAGGGGAAAAGGCGAAATGGTAAGGGAACCGGAAAGAAAACGGAAGAAAGTATAAA
Source organism: Bombus waltoni (assembly GCA_014737395.1). Classification (NCBI taxonomy): domain Eukaryota; kingdom Metazoa; phylum Arthropoda; class Insecta; order Hymenoptera; family Apidae; genus Bombus; species Bombus waltoni. The sequence goes on along the minus strand of JACXII010000008.1, from coordinate 1,680,456 downwards.
AACGTGTGCCGTACTTTTACGAGTCTTCTCTACTTTCGCGAATAATGTCCCAGACATATGGTACAGTGACGGCTGTTACTCCTTTACGACGCCAGGCCACCCTTTCCCGACTCTCCACCCTCCGGTATTCCCGCCACGCGTTCCGAAATCACCAGCTGCTAAAAACGTGCATACGAGACGAGAAAGTCCCCCAACTATAACCGATTTACCAACGATTTTAGCTCCATCCTCCGTCTTTTCAGCCGGTTGGATTAAACACGTGTTCGATCGCTATCGGCGATTTCCTCGTCCGATACTGCTCGCTTTTCGTATCGAACGGTAAACACGAACGTCCGATGATATTGTAACGCGACGAGGGCCAATTAGCATAGCTCGATACGGAAATCACGCGATATGAGTTTTGGGGAATATCACTGGTGCACGGTGATTCATTTTAATGCGTGGCAAGCTGCTCGTTGCTGGAAAGGGCTATTAGCTTTAATGGAACGAGCCACGGATAAATAGCTGCAGCTGATCGAAAATTCTTGCGTGTTGCTCTGATACGTGCGTCGGACACTTGAAAAGTTGAAAACCAAGTTTCTTCGCTGCTCCTTCTGTTTCCGCTGCTCGCGTTTCGATTACGAATGAGGAAGCTCCGTGAAAATCAAGAACTCGTATCCTCGGTTGGTCGTGTCAGGTTCTCGTGCATTAAAAGCAGAGACAAACTGAAACGTTCTTTAATTCTATCGTATAAACGTCACTTGCATTAATTGTTCTTTTATACGTACGAACGTCACAGGAGAAAATCGTAATACCTGTTTCACGGAAGAACAGTTTTTGAATCTCAATATCTTTAACTCGAATCGTCGAATACGACGATTAGAAAGAATGAAATAATCGAATCGAAATTTTGCTTTATTCTATAATCGGTCGAAACGCGTCTGTTCTTTTCTATTTAGCGAGTACAAACGAAGATTTCCTCTTTTTTTTTTCCAACTCGTTGCTGTTACTTTTTTCGCGCTGGGACAATCGTATTCGGTTAATTTCCTGCAAAAGTTGTTTATGCCGCAGTATCGCGCAATTTTAACCCGGTTAGCGAACTTTCGTAATCTCTACTCGACAGTTTCTCCACTAAATTTATTTAATCGCGAGGAAAATTCTGTTAGAGGCAGCGTCGATCAAGGAACTGATCTAAATTTTGTCGCACTCCGGCGTTTTTAACATTCGCCGATTTCGTCGAGAAATCCGCCAATCGATAGATTTAACGCGTTATCTATACAATTTATCACCCAAAGGAAACACGTGCCAGTAATATTCTGGAAATATGGTAGAATGAATTTTTCCTTCATGCAACGTTTGTACCAGGCGAGCTCTTCCTTCTCCAGAGCCTTGTGTCCCAGTAATTCGTCGAATATCATCGATTTTCGTCGGGTCTTTGCTTTTTCTATCCTCCATTGCCTTTGCAGGCCGATCTTGTACGTTTCCACGTCGATCGTTTTTTTGATACCCAACGATAGAACGTGCAGGCTGTCCTCCAGATAATCGTACACTGTGTTCACCTTTTCTTGCGCGAGTTTCTTCTCTTGATCCATCGAGAAACGTGATTGGAAAATGTCACGAACCAACTGGGTGGTGTACGATTTTTAAAAATTGCAGTTAGAGAGAGACGAATGATTTCTAGATTTAATACGCTATATCGTATATGCGTTTACGGAATACGCATATAGTATATAGTATATGGATTTCGATGAATTCAAACTTGAGACTATTGTCTTCTAGAATAACGAATAATTGCATTTACCAAAATTCGATTGTTCCAAATGTAAGTTTGAAAACTTCGTTAAAGTTGTTATTCGTATCTTTTTCTATTAATGCGTTTGTTGTTTTTTAATACGTATACAAAGACCAGAGGAAGAAAGAAGATTGGAGGTACGTTTCTGTTGATTTCTCGATTTCAGAAACTTATCTCGAGACAAATAAATTAGTCTATCTCTCTCTCTCTCTCTCTCTCTGTTTACATTGACAATTAATTTCGTGAAATTTCCATCAATTAAATGTACTCGAAAACCAAGCATTTTGGTCGCGGAATGCGGCCCGCTGGTCGATCGGGTAAATTTAATTGGAACATCTGGCAATAGGTTGATAAAAAGGACATTAATTCACTAACGGACATCCAATAGCGCCCGAGTGCTCTTTGGAGATCGATCACTGCATTTCCACCTGGTTCCTTGAATCCACGCAGAATACGAATACTCAATAATTCGGGCAGAGCTTCGACGTCGTCCATTAATGGCAGGTCATGGGTATTTTTCCAAATACCATTAACGTTCCTTCCAAATGGGAATAGCCAATCGTACGGAATCGAATAAGTACTCCGCAATATGTCCCTCCTATCGAAATTCGTTGGCTTCACCCGATAATCCTGGTGGCGGTGAAATAAAAATACGAACAACCTATTTCCTTTAGAAAATAGATTTACACAATTTCACGATCAAAGCGAATATAAAAATTGTAGTTGCGTGCGTTCCTTTTTCGTGATTTCAATTTTGAAGCTTTCAATTGCTCGTTCAAAAAAAAAAAAAAAAGGAAAAATAGAGTTGCAAGATTCTCGTTACTCTTTTGGAAACATTTTTAAGAAAATAAAAGTTTTCGCGTTTGAAAACATCTGTAAACTTTTACTTGTCTCGGCGTAGCTTGTTAAGAAGGGGGCTCGAAAGTTCTTCGCCGTTTTCTGTTATCTGATACACAGTTACTCGTAACAGGATGGAAAATTAACATTTCCTCTCACAAAGATTTAAATCAGACGGTAAATACTGTTCTATGGAATTTAATCTAGTGCCGAAACTAATATAATTCATAGCACGAAATACAAAAGAAAATTCCGGTTTTAGTAGATGAAAACAAACAATAAGAGCACGTAAACGATCCTTAATTAATTCCTCTGCGATAAAATAATATCGCCTCTACGAAGCGAGAATTAAAGAACGAGATCAAAGATTCAAATTCAAAGATCTGTTGTATTCCATGAATTCCTCTCTTGTTTTGTCTCGTTCCTAAAATTAAGCAAAGTAAAGTACAGACTCTACGACTTTAAACAATTGTCCAATTATTCTCCAATACCTCTCATTTCTTCTACGAATAAAGGTATGAAAATTAATTATTCTAACCGGGAATGACAGTGCGTTCTTCAGTCGAGATTCAGTTCCCACGGGTTCACACGTGATCAGGCGACCAAGCGTCGGTCGATCGGGGCTTGGATATAAAATGATGCTCGTTTCCTTATCGAACATTGCCATCAGCTCCGTTTGATCCCTGGTAAATCTATGAACGTACTCGTAAGCCGTGAGATCTCGATTTATCGAAAATATTCTGTAGTTAATTCTGTTGCTCTTGAATGAAAGTATTTCGTGACTGCAGGAAGGTTCAAGGCTTTCTTCGAACTTTTCGTCGTAATATTCGTTTTGTTTCGAGTTGACGGTGTTCGCGTTTGCTTTCTGACGTTTTAGCGTTTCGGCGTTCCGACTGTAACGCGTTTTCCCATCGCTTGTTACTTGGAATACGTTGCCAAAGACGTCGGTGGTGGTGAATATGACGGCCGATGACTCGGAAGGGAAGAAATTGTACGTGGAAGTAGATTGGTTGCCGCAAATGGTGCACGTATTGCCTTTGAACGATAGATCGTCTTCGTTGATCTAGTAAAAATGTATTTTCTTGTGAAAAAAGAATATAATTAGCGGTGTGCGAATTTTTGTACGTTCATCTGAAATTTAAAGGCGTTAAAACGCACAAGAATAATTCGCAATAACGTATCGACGTACAACATACGGAAATATATGAAATGTTCAAAATATAATTACTAAAATAATTTCCTGCCCAAATTCTAGCTTTCTAATTATCTTTATCTTAAAACGCGTATGTAGACGAGTGAATTTTCTATCGCTGGTTTATTCAAGAGATCGAAGTATAGACACTTTCGTTTCGTAGAAATTATCGAGAAAATGTTATTCGTCGCCAACTTGTCGATCAGCGAATTAAAAACTTATGTAAATAAAACTACTTGTACGGAGGATAGAGAATTGTAGAATCACGAGATGATAGAATTGTAGAATCGTAAAATCGTAGAACTTTCCTTACTGAATATATCCGTGAGAGATCGCATCGGAAAAAGCTATACGAGACTCGCCATTCTAAAGAACCTTTTATCGACCCTGAAATACGATTTTAATCGCAATTTCTCGCAAAGGCCGGAGAGCATCGGAAGTGCTATTAGAGTCACACGGGTAGTAGATATCCGTTTTCGAACGAATCTCATCTAGCAGGTTTTGATTACCTTTAGATTAACTCCGTCCGCCATCGAAACTTCGTAATGACCTCTTCTCGATATGCTGACTCGAAGATCGTCCGGCATCGATAAAGTGCAGTTAACTGCTGACTGATCGTAGAACACCGTGGCATAGTTCTTGTGTTCCATGCGACACGTCAACAGGACGGAGACGAAACTGTCCCTGATCAATAACTCGTTTATTTTCTCCTCGTAATCCGCGTTCATTTTCGGCAAAGAAGCTTCATCGACGTATTTCAAATTCGATAACGACGGATCGACGTGCTGCTGCTGCTGCTGCTCGTCTTCCTTTATTCCGTCAGAAGCGAAGTATAGTAGAATTTCTTCCTCGGTCCAGTCACACATCACTGGCTCCTTTTCTATAGTGTAGCCAATCGTGATACGCGTACCGTCTAGAACCGAGCTTTGAATTATACCGGACCTTTGCGCCATAACAATCTTTCTATAAAATTTTCAAAACCGTTCCACCATGTGATAATCGTTTCTGTTATTTCCTTTCCCGACGTAATATTGTCGGTTTCGTACGCGATAAAATTGTCAATTGAAAATGGAGAAATACCTCACTTTGACGTTGATAACCAGGCAAAATGATCAAAGCTTTCTTAATAAAATATAGTAAAAGTAAAAAGTGCATTAGTATCATGAGAGAGAGAGAGAGAGAGATTTTTTGTTTCGATAATAAAATAGATCATTTAAAAAAACGACTGCAGGCTAATGGACAAGATTGGTAAGTCATTAAATTACACGATTTATTGCGTAAGTCGTTTTCCCTGGAAAAAATTATGCGAATAGCGATAAAAGGACGTTGGTCTACAAAGTCAGAGTCGATGCTTCAAAAATCTCAATTTCATAATTATTTGTTCCTAGTAGGAATATAGGTACGTGCGTGGAACTTTGAACGTACTTTATATACAAATTTCTCGTTAAATTCGGATTCGATATCAGAAGTTCCATTAAACAATTTTTCAATACTCTCACTCGCTTCGATGTATCAGCGGATCTAATCATACTTGCTGATCACTTCGATTTCTGTTTTATAAGAAACAGTTGAGAATGTAATCTTATTAGTTGAAGTTCGTATTTTCTAGGCACGCGTCAAATACCAAGGGCTAAGGACCGGAAAGAAAACTTACTTAGAACAAATATACATACGTTACAACTAACTAAATAAAGACTTCGCGAGCGATCGCTCCAGCCAATTTAAGAAATAATGAATTTAGAAGTACTTGAGGCTATCACGGGGTTATATTAAGATCGATGTTGCGGAGCGAATTTTCTTGAAACTCGTTCCACGAAAGAATTTCCCTTTCCTAACTGACGACGCAGCCGAAAAACTTTTATAATCAGATTACAATCTCTACGATACGATATTATTAATTTCTTAATAATGTTATTGACGATTAATCAAGGAAAAAAAAATTTGGTCACTGATGAAATAAATATAAAAATGAAATAGGCTACAATATGTGTGTGTGTGTGTGTGTGTAAAAGAGTAACGATCACGTTAGAAAGATATAGTCGAAAAATTCGAGCGTTTCTATTCATAAAGCTATGAAAGTCAAGGAACGTTCGATACAGGAAAGCTGCGAGTCACGTTCGCTTGGAACCAGTCTCCCAGCGGTAAAATTTTTTATTTTCTCCTACGGCTTCCCACGAGCCATTTATAAATAAAACAAAATGAGTCACCTGGCTCTCGAACATACATACTAATACTTTTGATACGGAAAAGTGTGTGTATCGAGTTTAGACGGATTAAAAAAGAATGACCGATAACGAGGTTCGTTACGAGTTTCTTTCCCTCTGGTGAAAAAAGTATTAAAAGGTAGTAGAATCATTACGTTAAAGCGCTATCGACGCGCTTTACTTCTCGCAGTAGTTGCTCAAACGTTTGTAGGAACTGTATTCAACCGAGCAAACAAAATTCAGACGGAGATGAGGAAAGTTCGGACGAAAGTTTATGAACTTGACTTTCGCATACGTTACGAAAATGCTCTGTACAACGCAGCCGTGAATCGTTGCATGATTTTCCAGCGTTGCGCAAGATAAATATTTGCCGCTGCGACGTTTGATAACGTTAAATCATAAGGTAGCGTGTTTAACAAAATTACAGAGCAAACAAAAACGCTGATCGGTATCGGACTGTTAAAATCATTCTGTTTGTTATCGAAGATAAAAGAGTAGTCAAATGTTTAACAGCGCTGAGTTTTCGGATTACAGAGAGCTATTTTATCATTTACCTTTTGCTCGAAATTCATCGATTCTGTGGTGACATTCTCGGTCTATTTTTCAACTAAAAATTTAATTAGATATTTTGCAAACGCGGATTCTTTTGACTTTAGACTTTCGTTAACACGATAGAAATTCAATATAAAAGGAGATGTCGTGTACAAATATATCGACGCTTTATCGAGAGAACGGTTTCACTGTGAATTTTGACGAAACTGCATCTTTTCTATTAGTTAAGATATTAACGTGAAAATTTAAGAATATAATTTGAGGAGATTTTGATTATCGTAAATTAGATATCGTCGCTCTAGTTTTAAACTGTTTTATCTCCGCTAGTATGTAAACCGAGAAAACTAAGTTCAAAGGTTATAAAGTTCAGTGTCATTGTGTGTGTGGTTAGGACTTGAAAGGATTGAATGTTTGTTGCTTTCTAGGTAGAATTTTCATAATATTAGCGCGAATTTGTATTTCTCGTATCAATCGGATATACGTGGATCGGTTGATTACACTTTTTTAAAAATAGAGCAGTTCGAGCAGTTAAGAACTAGGGCGACGATATGTAGGTCACGATAAGTCATACTTTCTATCTTTTATCGATATTCTATATTCCATAGAATTCTATAGAAGAGCAATTTTTAAATCCAATATGTCGTCAACCATTCCCACGTCAAAACTATCTTTTAATTAATCATTTTCTCTTAATTAAGCCAAGCTTTTCCTACAAAACATTGCGAATTGATTCAAAAAGTTTGTATCTTCCAACGTATCAGATTCCTCCTTGCTTCGATTATTTTACGTTGAAATATCGGCCACCGAGAGATACAAAAATAAAAAAAAAAAAAAATGTCAGCAGAAATGGACTTTATATCGCTCGTAATACTTGCGATGTAATTATATCACGTAAGATCAATTAGCGTGTCTCGTCGTTGAAGCGTTAATATTCGACGACAGAATAAATTGAGAAATCTTCAGCAAGAAGAGGAAAGTTGCGGGATGAAAGGTGACGACAGGTATAAACTTAACTGTTACGTTTATTATCGAGCGCTGACGTAACTTCTCCAAGGTTTTATCTGATTTAAAAGTGGCGATCTCATTGAACGAAATATAATGGCGCGCAGAAATCGGAATACGTCCCACAAAGTGGCAGGTACGCTGAAACGTACCTGGGAATCTGACGATCAATTCTCCATTGGAATTCAGCAACATGTTGGTACCGTCAGCGCGACGCGTGAATTTCTCGTCGACCTCGTAGTCTGACGCTATTCTCACGAGTAATCGATGCTGTTCACTTACGATCAAATCGTCTAGCACCTCGTACCGCCCACCGTCGTCATTCAACACTGTGTACCGTGACACTTTGACCGTGTTGTCCATCGTTGACAAGACGTCGTCACGATCCTGAAGGCAAGTCATGCTCCGATCAACGAAGACCAAGACATCTTCGAATGCTTGCAATCGCGTTACGATTTCATATATAACACGGGGAGATTGCTGTTTCTGTCTCGCAATTAATTCAAGCTCGGGAAACGAAGAAAATTTAATCAATAGGGAAGAAACGATCGAAAGAGGAATATTTTATTTGTTAGCGTTCAATTGCGTTTCCCTGCATTCGTGTTTAATTTTTGCTTTGCTTGATGAGCGCATCGTCGAATAGTTTTAATTATCAGAGATTTTATTTGAAAAAGAAGACGGAGAATGTTATTTTTCTTTATTGTTCATAATCTTCGAAGGAAATTTTTACTAATCGTACTATCAGCGAGATCCGTTCTTCCGAATGTGCAAATATTAAAATATTTTTGTCCATTGAGTAGGCATCGATGGATTTCAAAATAATCGATTAGCCTCTTTAAAATTACATCCATATATTTCGTATCAAAGGATAGAAGAAATTGTATATTTTATTTTCCGAGCGATTGCTCGACCAGATTATGCATCCCAATATAAACGACCAAGTGTCGATGCGTTAAACGTTTCCCTCGAGTCGAATCCTTGTCCTATTAGATCAGATCAGACTCGTTCGTGGGTTAAAACGAAATTTAACGGGTACTTGACTCACCGTCGTTAAACTCTGCTGTGCAGACACAGAATCTCCCTCGACCGCTTCCAGCAACGGAGACTTCAAGCCAGTCATTGGCTTTCTCTTGACTTTAGATAGAACCTTCGGCTCTTTCGGTCTGTCGCCTTTAAAAATGGAATACGAATACATTTTCGAGGCTCGTCTCAATTCGCAAAGCTTAAAACAATATTTAGAATACGCGTTAAAACGGATGAAAGTCAACGGTAATGCTGAAATAGAATGGATAAATTTGTAAATTACAGTAGAACGTCGATTATTCGAACTAATTGGGAGACAAATCCGTTAAGAGGTTTTTCGGATGATCGGTCCGAAAGAACCGCGAACGTGTCGTAAGTCAACTGGAAAATAAACACTTTTTAAATGTGGCTGTTTATCGCGCGAAACAATACATATGTACCTAGTAAGAGAAACGCGGTACAAAGGGTAAGTTAAACGCTTTTAAATGCCGCCAAAGCTGTGAGATCCCTTTAACACGAACATTTGTACAGTATCCATTTCTTTTTGACGTTTTGCCCATTGCAACGCAATATTCAACGCATTTTCAGCTTCGTTGTGTACCTTCTTTTGTATGATAAAATGGATAAAATAATATCGTCGTCAGTCGTAATTTTATACGCTGGATTATTTTGATCTATATTTAACCACGGTATCAAGTATATCGTCGTTGTTACAATCTTTGAATCCAGATATATCGCGTGCCAAATTTTCCAACTCACCATTGGTTCCAATTTGTCTTGCGTTAGCACATGCGCCATTGCACAATCTATTCCATGCTCGTTTGAGCGTAGTTGTGTGTGTTATTACGTTACGCGTTAACTTTTCCCATGCTTCGCTCAACATAAATGCCATCTTTCAAATCAAGCTTCTTATAAAACTGCAAAACTCTCGCGTCGTTGTCGTCAGCAATGAACAAACGCCGTAATAAATTCTTTCGGTAACATCTCTTGAAAGATTCGATAATTAACGGGTCTATTGGACGAAGCCTCGATGTTACATCGGCAAATAACGAAAGATCTCTCTACCGTTTCGTTTTCAAATTGTAGAAGTTGTAAGGAAAAATACCGGTCTCTTCGCAGTTATAAATACGATCTTGATCGTAACCCTTTTCTTCCGCAAGATTATCAAATACTCGAACAAATTCTTTAGCCGCGGAACTGTCAGCGGATAATTTTTCTTCTACAAGATCGATCTTACGCGTTCCATATATTAATTCAAATCGTTTCAGCCTACCAGTACGCGCTTTAAAACTTGTATTATTGCTTAACTTCGTATTCGATTCAACAGTTTTCTCTTGAATTAACGGACCTGAAGATGCTACACCGATGCTTCGTTTTTGTAAGATCCATTTGTACATAGCCCGATCTAATTTATCATCCTTTGATATTTCCAAACTTCTACGGGGACGCAGATTACTTCCGTATAAGTTCTTCCGAGGTTTTAATAATTTTCATTCGCTATCTTTAATGTCGTTAATTGTAGACTTTCCAACATCGTATTCCGTGATTAAATTTCACGTACTTTCATCGTGATTAAATTTCATTTATCTTATACTGTCAGCACGATTTCTCTTTCTTTTCATACTCATGGTATATAATAAAATCCGTACGTACGCGTTACATTCGGACGATACTTGATTAAGACATTAAAACGAGGGATCTGAAGCAGGAAGAACACGCTTCCCAAAATGCAAACATTTTCAGATACTTAGTTTAAACGTGTACATATGTACGCAAGCGATTCATCCTGTTATCCATTCGAATAATCGGCGTTCCATAGTGCGATAAATTTGTCTTGATACGTTTGAAAAAGGATTGCAAATACCTGAACCATTTTTTGGCACGTTGACCTGCTCGTCGTAACTTTCGTGTCGCTCGACTTGAAACTCCTCGAAAGCTATACAATTCACGATTACTCCGTTAGGACGGAGAACTGTTACTCTGCCATCGTCCAGATATTTTAGAACAGTTCCATTTCTCAGGAACTTTCTGCAAATTTCACGATCGCCTTCTGGGTTAGCGTATCCCTTTGGTATGTAGGATTGCTTAATGTAATATGGATTATTCGGACCATCACCGATGATTGGTTCAATCAGTAATCCCGTCGGCCACGAGATTCTTTGCTCGACGTTCGTGTCTCGCCAAGTGTGAAAACGACTCTTTGACGCATCTAGTACAGTATAAAGTTAGCAAATAATTAATCACGCGAAACGACGACAAAAATATCGCAAAAGTAAATCAGGTTACGTAGCGCGGTGTTTTCGATATTATAATATTTCTATCGTGTATGAAAATTGCAATATTTATTTTTAAACGAGATGCAAAACGCACCGAAGAAATATTTAATTTTGGAAAATTTGATCGTTTAGCGAAACCACTGTTAAAGTTAGAAAATTGAAGTTCTTTTGTAAATTAACTCTACTAGAAATTGTTACAGGATATGAGATGGAACAATTCGTGTAAGCGTACGATCAAATCTCGTACGCTTACATGGTTGCAAAGTTCGTTGCGTAGCAGCGTACAAGCTGCATGTTAATCAAAACTTGATTCAAACGTCACTTGCATAATATCTTTTGCAGCTACTCCTACGATATTAATTTATCTCATAAAAGGTGCGTACGTCACGATGCACAGGATGAAATTTAACAAGGAATATATTCACCAAGCCAGTGCGATTGACATTGCCTCTCGTGGGTAAATTTTTTCAGATTTTAATTTTAATTAATCGAATCAATTCGTTTTAATTCGTTCGCCTCGTATCAGGGCTGAATCTTTCGGTCCTATTATGCGCTTGAAGCTCATTATCGGACCGTCGATATTTATGCGAATTCACATTTTCATAAATATTTATTTCATTTACGAAATTTGTTTTATTTGCTAAATATTGTAACTGGTACTATAACATGTTTGCGTATCATGCGCATTTTTGTACTTTTAAATCGCTCATAAATGCATGAAACTTCACAGTTCACCCGTTATACTTTTAAAATACCCAAATTATATCGTCGATTCGCAAGTCTAAAGAGGAAGGGGAAATTTCTGAAATATTTGACTCTTACGTGACGACGCCAGCATCTTCTGGAAAGCAAGAATAATGCCCATTCTACTCGTTACGTGGAATATCTCGTTCGTTTCAGGACCATCGATTCTATGAAACAATCGTAAACTGTATCCGTGCAGAGTAACCGTGATTCGTAAGTTCTTGGTCTTGTAAAGCCAATCGTCTATTTCTACTTGTACCAAAGTATCATCGGCCGAATAGAACGTTTTCTTGCGATTTGTCACTTGTACGCGTAGTCTCTCAAGATCATAACCTACGAAATCATAAACTGGTTCTTTCTCGGTGTCAGGTGGAGCCAGTGACATTTTTCCAGTAATCAATGGAGAGCTTTCATCGACGATTGACTTCTTCGAACTGATTCTTCGATTGGACGATTTGTCGTTCCTCTTTTTGCCTTCCTTAGGGCTCTTCCTTCTCTTTTTTGCGTCGTTCGTCATTTCTTCTGCGAGAGCATAGGGCGATACATCTGCGAAAAAAGGTTCTATTAGGGCGTCCCGTAACGTTCTTTCCTGTTGTAAGGAAATAATAGATACAGAATCTCTTTTCGTTTTATATTATTCTATCGAATCATCCACGAAAGATTTTCTTCTATTTCTGTTATTACGATCGTACGTGATTCGATAAAAATAATATAAAACAGAGAACGCGGTGCATCCATTATTTCCTTACAAGACGAAAGAAACTTTTCGGACAACCTAATATTCTTGCATCACAGATTTGATTACCATTGTATTTCTCGTAACGGAAGTGTAAGACCGTAGGAAATAAATATCTCTGTGAACTATTATATCCGATACCGAGACAGTTTGATCGAACGAATATTGAATTCGAAACGAAAGAATACGAAACGGTTGCTGATATCGCAATTATTAAAATTGTACAGTTTTCTCAATCGGAAGAGAACTGGATCGCGTCATTGACACACATACCTATACGTATCTGTATATGATATAAAATATGCAAAGTGTATATTCGATCCAGAGGTTAAGTAAGGCCTCGAGATTGAGCCGAAACGATAGAACGTCTTCTTACCGACATCTAAACTACTTTTTTGCCTATCAAGATCCCTGCTGGCTTGCGAATCTTTTGCTTTTAGCGTCCCAGGGAGAATGAAGTCCTCGTCACGGAACAGCATCGTCTCCTCGTATATCTCGGCGCTTTTTCTCATCAATCTTTCCATGAACTTGGCCGTCTGCGATCTGTACAACTCCTCCTCCCGACGTAGCCAATCCTTCTCCTCGGGCACTACGTATTTGCAGAAATCACGAAGTCGAACCGGCGTCCGAATGCTGGACATTCTTTCCTCGTTGCTTACTCCATTGATTTTCCACTTGTTACGGAAACACAGTAACAGAGAGTCAGTAGGTTCGAAGTATCGAAGGCCGACGTGATCGAACGCAAGGAGACACTCGTAAAGAAACTGTAGAAAAATTGCCTCCGATAATAGTTGGACGTCGCTGAAATCTTCGAGACGAGCTCTATCCAATACCCTTGTCTTGAACACGTTCTTCTCCAAATAACCCGGGACTAATAATTCACGAGGGTCTATCAGGTCGAACAGCGGCGAACACTCGACGATCTCTGGAACGATTTTGCCGTAATCGATGTTACCATCGCTGAGAAAATGGAGTTCCGGCGTCGACTTCGAGGTTAGGCTCGGTAAAGACTTGCAACGTTTCGGCGAAAGCGCGGAGGTTTCGTTTCGCATCGTCTCGTTCAATTCTTCTTTCGTTCCTATACCATTCGTACTTTCTAACGTTTCGGAATCCATGGTTTTATACTCTAACGATGGAAATATCATCTTGTCGAACATTAATACGTGCAAATGATGTCGAACTTCTTCGTCGGTTATCTCCACGTCGAAATAACGTCGAATGTTATCGATGTGACGGGCGTACTCGTTCAATTTTTTCTCGCAGGTCTCGTCCTTACGACGAAAACTCGCGATCATTGGATGCCGGAAAATGGGCAAAATGTTGTCGATCAGATCTGTCAGGTTTCCGATCACTGGAATCGCGCAGTCATCGAGAAGACGAATGGCTTCCAGCAGACTATCTCCGTGAAGGATTAGTTTAATGTCAGTTAGAGTTTGTCCACCATCGATGTTGTACTCTACGTCGTCGAGGCCGTGTTTAATATTCAGGGTCTTCGCTTTTTCTTCGACGAACGAGACGAGGGACCGACTTGTCGTTTCCGTTTCCGTTTCCGTTTTCGTGTTCGTGTTCGTCTCTACGTTGTGCTACACGTAATTATAAAATGTTACCTTTTCACTAAAAATGTTCTCGAACTTTCCTCTTCTAGATTAAATCGTTTATATCGTAATCCGTATATTCCGCGATACGACATATTCCACAACAACGAAATCTCTACGATGTAACTTTCAGAGACTCGAATTTTGTCTATCGTTTAATTTCGGAATTAATATATTTCGGTCGACCGTGGTCGGCGAATGCAGTTTGCGTATTTAATTTTTTTTTACGCGAGCCGTAGAAACAATTACGAAAAAATGTATGAAACTTATCGGCTTACTTCCTCAGCTGTCCTTGCATCCCCTTTTTCGTCGATGGAATTTTCCACCGTAATTCTTTTCTCATTGGCCTCAACTTGCATCAATATCGCGAACAATATCAGCGGAACTGAAACGCACTCTGCAGGAAACGCATCCAGCAAGGTCTCGTAAACTTTCGTATTCGCATTCTTCGTACTTTCACCGGCGATACCCTTCTCCACTTCCATCCTTTTCAAATAGTTACCGTGCTGTCTATAAAGATCGTAAAAATCGTATACGATATACGATACTCTGTCGTACATGTCTTTCTTCAGAGCTTCGTACTCCTCCCTACTTGAAGTTTCTGGCAGCAGCGGCGGACAAAATACGAGAAAACCGATATCGCAATATTCTTGGTGCGATTCGGGATCCATCAATCGTTTCTTCACTTTCGTCCAAAAGTTAAACAACCTAGTCTTACTGACACTGTATTCCTGTAGAAAATATAATTTTCTACTTTCTGTGGATTCCCCTTCGATATCTTCGTACTGTACGGGAATCAATTGTTCGTTCGGTCGTTTGATCTGTATCATGCAACTTAATGGCACGCCAGCGTTTATCAAATGTTGCGGTAGATCGGGATCGTGGAAGCCCGTGAGAATTATGTAAAGATTTGGTCCATTCACGGGAGCATCGTCAACGTAAACAGCATCTCGCCATTCTTCGCCGCGCTTTCGCAGTTTCGTGTTCGCCTTTCTGTCGAATATTTCCGGATCGAATTTCTTCGTTTCTGCCCGCGCTCCTGTCGAAACGATGATTTTAATTTGGATAATTCATAGAAGTTGAGCCCATTCCCCTTGCCATCGAAGACCACACGAGAACAACGCGACGAGTCCATTTTTGTTAATTTCTTGACTTCGATGGCGCTCGTTACGCTCACAAATACGACTTGCCTGAAAACAGCCGACGAATCCATGAAATTTGACAAACGATCGAGCAAAGAATTCGAAGAAACCGATTGGCGAATTTGAAAAACCGTTTATCGTGCTATATTCCGCCCTGTGGTCTTCGATCGTTTTCGTTTCGTCCACGTTGTTTTAGAAATATTACAGGACAATGCAAAACCGAGCCAACATAAAGATCTATTTCCTTCCTTGAATGTCACGACAAGTACTTCACATTGAATAATTTTTACATTTCCCCATGTTGCGCGCAGTTTCTGCATTGTTGCGTCTTTAAATTTTCCACAAATAATCGATTTTACTCTTTTAAGAAAACACGAATGATCCTATTACCGAATCCAATCCTTACTTCCGCTCAAATTACTTTATACTAGAATCTTATTACCGTAATTACAATAGCAACGCACCTATCGTCTCGTCAATTGCTAATAACTTCCCCCGTAGACGTTAGGCGCGTCATTTTGTACGCGAGCTACTAAAATCGATAGATTGGCCGATTCGCCTACCCCGGTCTGCAACTGTCTGTATAATCCAATACTCCTCGTCTATCTCTCGCTCCAGGTCAGCTAGCCTTTCCACTATACCGATGCTCTCCTCCCTGGCACGATATATTAAGTACTTGATGATCCGTGCCATCAGCCAGCTTGGTAGCGCGTCGTTCTCCTCGTTCAAAACCTTGCTCGCGTAATGACAAACGCCCTGAATCGTTGGACATTTATCTAGGCTCTGCTTCGACAACGCTCTCACGCTGGCCAGCGTTTTCTGACAGCACAGAGGGTAAATGGCTTTCCGCCTACCCTCTTCAGCGGCCACGTTGAAAAGCGACACGCACCTCGAGTGCTCGGTAATCGTCTCAACCATCATGGTCACGATGCACCACCACTTCTCGTCGTTGATCGAAATCGCCTCCAAAGGCCTCCGCCACGCGTTCTCGTCCATCTGCTTCCTTCCTTTGCTCGAAGCTTCGGATTTCGACGCTTTCTTGCTTCTTTGCATCCCTCGTCAATTTTTATACGTTAACCTAGATTTCATTTCCTGTCAACTTTTGACACGGTTATGTATATTATCGAACAATCGACATTCGTAGAAAGTTTGAAACAAGGAGCGTGAAGTTCGTTGATATAATATAGTGCGTGTATCTCTAGGTAAAGTAAATATAGGTAAATTTAATAAATAAATCGTAGGTAAAATAATCTTCTTGCGCGTAGACTCGTGGACGAGATTAAGAGAACAGGTAGCGGGAATAAGCAGCGAGGAAGTTTCGTTAAATACGGCCTGCTTACGTAAAAATGTAAATATTAACTTCTACTGTTTATTAAATAATGCATATACCAATATAAGGATATTTCACGAATGAGACCTAAGCGTATAACGTTAGTAGTAGTTCGATTTAACTTTATCGACGTATCTACTGACATTTACTCTCGTGTCCGAGCGATATGTGTCTATTAAAGACAATGACGAAGATCGAGAATATTATGAGAATAAAAATGTTATGTTTCGCGAGATAAACTATAAGAACAATACGGGATTGATTGTATACTTTCAGAATGATACACGTGTTAGTGGCAGGTGTTCGGTGTGAACATGACGGCTTCTGGTTTCGGACAGTTCGGGTTTCATTTTCGGTCTCTTCTCGTTCACGTCAGGTTGATTTAAAGCTGATTTACACAGCACGTCAACCTGTAAACGGCGCGATGCAAGAGTGACAAAACGTTGTCTAAACTGTGCTAAAATCGACTACAGTCGTACCGTTGGCAAATCTGCTCCGTTCGGAATCGATACGAGGAATTTATGTACCGGCATTTTTTTAAACTGTGAAACGCTCCAATGATTTATTCACGCTAGAAAATGAAAAATTCTTACGAATAATTTCTTATAAATTAGAACACGTTCGTGGTATTTCGTGCGTAATTAAAACATTCTGCCATTAAGGAACAATACACATTGCTATAAAACGTAGAAATTATATTACATTACGTTCCATCGATTTATTTCGATATTCAGTGCTGTGCGCTATGAACGCGACTCACAATAAAGATCACGAACAAAAACGTGATAAACAATTTCAAAATTCGATAATCAATTCCATGTTATCATGGTTGTTGTTTTGATTCGTTGTGGAACTCAGTATATGCATTTTTGCATCTTGTTTTGCATTTCAAAAGTGATTCTTCGTTTGACTGTTTGCAAAGTTTCGTGGATTTATCGGTTAAATTTATATTTATGAATCGTCATGTCCTTTTCGCGTGCTCTTCGATTAATAATCACGCATCTGTGGAAAATATGATACTACAAATGTTCTTCGCAGCTTTTCCCTGTGTTAATTGGATTGCGTTACACAAACTATGCCAGCGCCGATAAAAAAAACTTTCTGACAGAACAAGGAATAAAATAAGGAAAATAATAAAATAAATAAAACGAAGTAGGGACGATATAGCGCGGCAAATAAAAATTTAAAATAATATTTTATATTTCACCGTGTGAAAGCTACCAGTGTACGAGCATATTAATCCACACGTCCAGCTACAAGATTAAACACGTGCAAGCAACTTATACTACCGCTCATAGATACGTGGCTGCCTACTTCAGCGGATTTGTAGTCGTGCGTAGTATGTAAATTTTACCAAAATATGAATTTTACGAATTAATGACTACGATTTAACAAAAAAAAGTGTCACGACTCGGTGTAATTGAGTCTTATGGTAAAAGAACACGGAAACGATCAACGAGACATTTCAAAGACTAAAAATGAAAAATTACAAGAACAACGTTCCATCTCTTAAGAAATAACTCTTTCGTAAACCTCAAAATAGTTTTTCGCTTTTTCTGCAAACTTGTTTCGACCTTCGGTTCTAGGCATGGACGATTGTCGGTGAAAAATGTGCGCTGAATATTTATGAATCTGCTTTACGAAAAATAATATGGAAATGCATGTCAGTCGTTTGATACCGAGTATCAGACACCATCTTGAATCGTAATTGATATGCTTCGCTCGACGGGACAGCGTTCGTTAATTAACAAAGTTAATGTCACGGAATGGTGTATACCTAACGAGGATTTAACGAGGTAAACCCGAAATTGGTAGAACAAAGCGAAAGGGCGCGCGAGCCATCGTTCGGTTGTTAATTTTCGGGGAGATGGCGCCGCGACAGGACACGTACCGCTCGTGATTCTAACGATTTTTCACTTGAAACGGTGATTTCGTGACGCGTACTCGCGCCATAACTCGTTACTTTTGATGTCTATCTACACGAGTCGCGTAGCTGACGGGAAAATTACAGTAACTCGCCAAAGTATTTCAAGGTTTATTACATTTGACGAAAGTGTTTCCTTTTGTAACACCTGTCTACGTACAATTTGTATAATTATTGTAATATACATGTTGTACACGTATATATGGTAATAAATGGGCAAAATTGTCCTACCGAATATTTAGGCTCTAAATATTTTTGAACTTTCACGTACGTTTTCAAATTTGTTCGAGAATCTGTGAAAATGATCGCGACGCGTGTCGTAATGACGTTAATGAAATTTCCAAATGCTTCCTAGAATGCGCATCGTGTATTCACGTGTATCGATCGTACGCATCGTAAAATCTACAAGCGTTCCGATACTTCGGTGAGCTTACGCGCGAATTGCGATCGGGTCAAGACTCCGCGGGCCCGCCATAAAATACCGCGTTGATTAATTAATTCGTCGGTGAAATATCGCGGCGATACGTCAGGCGACAAGTTGGCCCGAATCTCGCGACAGTTTCGTTAATGGACAACGTTCTCCATCGTGGCTGTCGTGTTCGCAGATCCATTAAACAGGTCGCGAGAGCGCGCGGGAATTAAATGAAAAGAACGCGGGATCGTTGTCTTTTCCCTCTGGACCGAACGACACGCGGAAAGAGCAGAAACGAAGAGAGACAGAGAGCCGATGCGCTCGTAACGATTATGAAAACGACCGACAGTCGCGGAATCAACTGCGAATCTCGTCCCAGTGGAAGGAAAAAAGCAATGGATTCGCTGTGAAAACTGCAGCTGATGATGATGACTACGGTGGCGATGATGATGATCCCAGTGATTAGGAAATTGAAGATGAGCAACTTTGTACGAGCGTGTGTTCCACTTGTCGGGTTTTTCAATTTTCGCGGAACGGTCGCGTGGAGAAATTTCGCGGTGGATCTAGCCGATGAATGGCGACCCGTTTCGCCGACATATCGTGTTTTGTATGTTCGTCTTTTTGCAGATACTAAATGGATTCGTGGAATGAAAAAAATTGAGGGTTAAAACCGGGATCGATGAAACGAAATAAAATTGGATGTTGAACGGGATTTAAAGGATTGTCGTTGTATACTTTGAACTGGCTATAGTTCCCGATAATTAAAAACCAGGCCGATGAACTCGATTATTCTTGTTACTCGGTGTAATAATATACGTGCATCATTCGTGTTCTTGAACGTAAATTAACATAGATCAATTTCCCGATAGGTAAACTGACACGAACGAAGTTTGCCTAAGTAGAGATCGAACAGAGTCGTTTCGAGCAAATACCTTTCATCTCTCTTAAATTCTTCGAACGATAAACTAATTTACGATTTATATGAATGGCGGTGCTTAAATATCGAGATGCCTTTCACCGTAGCACGAGAACGATATCAACAAGAGAAGATATTTCTGAAGATTCTTTAAACGAAACGACATTTTAAACGACGTTCCTTGGTGTTCAAGTACGAAGAAAATCACTGAAATAATACTGTTTAAGGAATTTCAAAAACTTTTATCTCCGTGCGGAATTTAAGAGCGCAAGCATAAAGTAATATTAATTCCGGCAACTTTATTCCACGTGAGTTTCGGTTGTGCCTAATCCGCAAAAACTCTCGTTTGCGCAAACTTGTTGAAACCAGCTTCGTAAAATGCGAAGCACGAGGACGATTTTAGGTGTGTGCAGAATCTGCCAGCCCTCCGGACGCGTTAAGGAAAACTTACAAAAGATACGTAACACGGAGCACGTGAAACGGGCTGCATAAAGTGGGATAAAAAGTATAGAAAGACGAGCCAGCAGCTAAGAGACGGTGTTCGGAATATTTTCGTTGTCCGTGAATCGCCTCAGGGATAAGATCGTACACGTCGAATAGGATCAATTATTAAACAAAGGTTAGACAAAGGAATATTCCTGCGAAGAATTTTCATATAAATTGCTAAATGAAAATTATCGCGCTGAATCAAGCTGATTCGAACTTTCGTGTATTCTCCAAGCGTATTCTCGTTTCCTTTATTAAGTCTACTTCTCTGTTCTCTCGGGAATATTTTTGAGAAAAAATTAAATTCCACGTATGACGGTTTTTAACAGCCTAACGACCGTAAAGAACTTCTAATTTCTTATTAATTTTCTTCTGAAATATTCATAACGATACTCGCGATTGTTTAAACGGGTCGTCTTACCTTTTGTTTGCCAGAATCAAAAATAGTTTTGCCATTAAATGGCATACGATCTCTGTTTCTGCAGTTTCGAATTTTGATTTAAACGATTCTCGTCTCACAGCGCAAAAATGACAAAGATCTTGCCGAGTCGTACTTTCCAACGAACTGCAGACAGGATGTTATTTTATACGAGTCGAGGTCAAAATCGTAACGCAGTTTACTCGTTATCGCGTTAAGGAGAAATGTCACGTAAACGTGACTTGACAAATTAATTTCCAGATTCAGCTTCCCCTAGGAAGTTACGGCATTTCAAAGTTTCGCGTTAGAGAAAACGTTGAAAGGGGCTTCCCCGAACACGAAGAACAAGCTTTGTGTATCTTCTTTGCACAGCATACTTATTCTCTTAATGGTTCGAATACCTTACACAGCTCGGTCGAGAACTCCGGCATTCTGGCTTCCTGCGAATAGCCGACTTTTTCATGGAAAATAAACCGGCTGTTTAGAAAATAAACTCGGAACATCGTCGATCAAAACGCACTGCCGACGTACGTATCGGTATTCGCGCTGAAACATTTAAGCGGATGCTTGGATGGCGAGCCAAACGGTTTCGTAAATCTGAAAATATCCGGCCCGACTGTTCTAACATTTGCTCGTGTATCTTTAAACTGCGATCTCGTGCGGGGATTTCCTCGAAGCTCGCCAAACATTCGCGACTCCCTATTGAAATTCACCGTTTATCCTGACTCGATTTACCTCGGCAGGGATCGTCAAACGCGCCGCGTCAACACGCCAAAGAGAACGGAGGAAAGAAACTTTGCCATTTATTCCACCCATCGAAATATCTCGCCGAAACGTCTGGGAAAGTTCCATCGCGCGCCCGACACACTCCGAGTAGCGTGGCGCGCGTAACATCCGGGAGGAGAAGCGACGCTCCGTGGAATCGCGCAGTCGACTCTCATTTCGAGTCGAACGAAGCTACGAGCGAAGGGAAAAGAGAAACAGGGCAAAGTTTCGGCAACGATAGCCGGCTGTTTCAGGGAGAAAAGAAACAACAGAGGCTGGCATTTATTCTACGGAGAGTGCGAAACTCTCAGCCAGAGTAAACAGACCGGGTCACGGTCGAGCCGGTGGGTGGAGGTTGGTTTTGTGTGGCCTTTTCTGTTTGCTTTCGCCGGTACGCATCCCTACACACGGCTATTTGTGTATAACTCGCCACCTCGTCGAGCACTCTTGTTCCGACATTGCCTCCAAGTAATTTTCGTTGGTTCGTTTTCTTGCTCTATCGAAACGATTCGTAAAAAAAAGAAACTCGACGCGAATTAACACCAAATCTACCACGGCGGTCAAACGACCGCTTTTGAAATTTCGTTTAGAATTTCTCGTATACAACGTTACCGTATCGCCGTGTAACTTATTGACTTTTCCTGTGATATACGTACAACCCATTTTTCAATATTCGTAACTTTCTTCGCCGTTTGCTTTCCGAAAAAAAAATTCGCTAAAGTCTCTTTCTATATTAAGATACATTTTTTTTTTTTTTTGAAGCAGTCATTTGACCGCTCATGGTAGGTGTTGAGGTTATGGGTATGTGAATAGAGGAACGCGTGGGTAAATTGTAAAATAGAAAGTATATTTAAACACAAAAGTGTAAGTACAAATACGAGTACAGTATGAGCTGGACACAAGACGTGTTCCAAAATGGCTATGAGTTTGGGTGGTCCTTCAAATTGATTTATTTCTAAACACTCTCAATGGCTTCGGTGACTGGGAAAGCTAAACAGATCAGATGTAGAGTTTTCTTAGAAGCGATGACCGCTTCAACAGTAGGATTAGGTATGCACGAAATGCCGGTAGGTTTAGTGTTAAAGATGAGTACCAGAAGGGAAAGGAACGATTAAACGGCGTTTAGGATCACTAGCTACGAGTGCAACGTAAGATTAAACTTGAGTATCACAGACGGATAAATACCTTTTCGGATCGACCGAGCGATAACAATATTTCTGCAATTCTTTTGTTAAGAGTGTTCCTTCTTATAATGATTTTGTGAAGCAGACAGAAACAGATAGAAACGGTATTAAAAAGATGGATAGAGAGAATAAAAGAGGAGATGTCGCTGTCAAGCGAAACAGTCAACGTCTTGACGTATACGATGAATCGGACGTAAGGTGTATTATAGTGGTAAAACGGCGTTTGTTCCCCTAGTTTCCTCAGTCACTAACGCTTCCTTCACGTGTCAAGCTTTCTTATAGAGATCAAGCGGTAATCGAATTGGATTTAATCAAATCACACGTTATTTCAAATAATTCGTATCTTGTTCCTTTTTCATCTGCAAATTTCTCTTTAAACTTTATGTTCTCCGGTGTTCTATATTTCTCGTTCCTTGTAAAATAAATTAAAAAAAAAAAAAATGTTCGGATAGAATATTCGATGGAAAACTTGGTTTATTTTATTCATAAATAAGAAGATTTAGTCAAGGATAGAAGGCTGCTGCATTATAATTTCTTTTTTTGAACAAAGTGGTTTCAAAAATTCTTATTACAGAAGGTTTCATAAACAATAAAAAAAAGGAAGATGGAATAACAGCGAGTTTTGTTGATCGAAGCCTAAAGAACGCGTGATTTTCAATGAATTAGCTTCTATGAAAATTTCAAATTCCAACAGAACAAGTAACGTCACTCATCGGTGGGATTTAAATCCCTCTGTTTCCGTAACGAACAAAAGAACGGAATCTCGCATTCGAAGAGAGCTTAAGTATGCACCTGAGAAAGAGCGGAGCGGTAAATTATTTAAAACGGATTAGGAAGTTTCGTGGGGCGAAGAGAGCGAAGGCGAGAACGTATGCAAGACGATACAGTGTAACGAAGAAGAAGTAGCAAGCCGCGTAAGAGTGATAAATTATTAAATCGGACCGCTTTAATTCCCAGGCGATGTTGAACGATGAGAGGCTGTAGAGCAAATTAAATCAAACAGAAGTAGAGGAGAAGCAGAGAAGCGGCGTAAAGGGTGGAATAAAGGAAAGATCTTGGTGTTTAGAGGCGGACACGGTAAGAGATGCTAGAAGCATATTATTTCGGGGCAGACGTCACACCGTTTGATGCATTACGGCAATATAAATTACACAGTTGCACGGGTTTCAATTAAAGCGCGATACTTGCGCGCGTAGTTAGAATTTTATTCCTCAGAATGGAACGAGAACAGGGAGAAACTGGAGAAAAAAAAGGACTAAACGTCCTGCTTTCCATTCAAGTTGAATTCTGTCGATCAATATCCATTTATTTCAACCTGCTTCAAACATTTTTAATATCTCGAATAATATCCTCGAAAGATCCAGGAAAGCGTCTTCGTCGGATCGGTAACTGCATAATTTTACATGGTCATATAACGCGATCGGAGAACGCGATATAGGTAAAACTTCGTACGAGCCACGACACAACTCACTGAGAAATAATGTTTCTGTAAATATTCATTTCCCCTCGTTTATTGCAACGATACAGGTCGTTTTTCTCTAACTACTAGTAACTCGTTACCTCTTGATTCGTTTTATGCACGATATTATTGCTCTTGCGTTCCCAATT
The DNA here is from genome assembly GCA_014737395.1 of Bombus waltoni. Taxonomy (NCBI): domain Eukaryota; kingdom Metazoa; phylum Arthropoda; class Insecta; order Hymenoptera; family Apidae; genus Bombus; species Bombus waltoni. The sequence goes on along the minus strand of JACXII010000008.1, from coordinate 1,656,339 downwards.
TCACTTACGCATGTATGTGTATCGGTATGAGTTATACGCTCGTGCTTGAAATTTATTTGACAACTTGTTTGATATTAATCGATGATTGCTTTATTACGGCTATAGGGTATATTTAAAGTAAACGCGTAGCGAAGCGATCAGACTGCGTATTTATAGAAACAGATTAACCCGTTAACCGAAAACAACGAATTAACTCGTTAATCAGATTCTCAAACTCTCAACGTTGCGTTATTATCATATTCTGCTGGAAGTAAATTACGTCGTATTTATTTCACTCGATCGACGGACAATATCGATGCACGAGGTTAGCTTCTATTTTCGTAAAATCCAGGGAAATCGAATACGTGGCGTCGATGTGTCTTGCTAGATCTTTGATCCGGGGCTTTGGACGTACGCAATTCCTCTTCGCCAAAGATTACAGTCGTGGAACGTGAACGCGCACGTGGCAAAGGAACTGAAAGTGTGCAAGTACGTGCGACTTCCGGCTGAAAGCGCCGTAGCTTCCGGAAGTTTTGTCACTTTGCAGATCTTCTGGAAATTAAGCTCTCTCAACGAGCTTGTAACGGCAAATACACGCGTCACAGCTGGCCTCATACTCCCGATTCGCTCTTCGTACTTGCTTCTGCTCTTCGATTTAACTAAGAATTTCCACGCGGCATGTCAGTTCGCTTGTTTACAAATTTACTCCGGCATGCGATGGTTTTCAAGAGCGTAGACACTTCCGGTACGTGTCGCGTCACGCGGATCAAAAGGTTCCGGAAATCCGTTGAAGGATTACGCAGCGCAACTTAAGACAAATAATTTGTCTGATCTGGTTATCGCAGTAGAATAGGCCGTCCAGTCACGTAAAACCGGACACGCAGTAGAATCGAACACACGATAAAATTCGACACGCGATAGAATTAGACATACACGGTAGTAGAAGACACGAGAAGATGATTTTCAGAAACAGTAGATGCAGAGGAAAAGAAGATATATTTTTGACCAGTGGCAGATAATTCTTTGCGTCAAATAAATATAGATAAAAATAAATCAAAAGTGTCGGATAAATTGTTCTTTCTTTCTTTATAATTTTGATTTATTTTTCCGTAAGACCTCGTATTCGTTTCAAGAATATTTTTTACTGTACTCTAAATAAATAAAGATTAAACTATTTTGCATTCGACCATAGCCCACTGGACATGTAACAAAACTAAAGTAAAGAAAGGGTCCGTGCTATATTTGAAAATAATATTTTATTTACGTTATAGGGAAACTAGAAGCGGAGGTATTTTTGTCTCAAGCATTTCGTTTACTCTGTTCCACTGAAGCAGGAATTTATTTAATCCGTTAAATATTATAACAAATATCATACATTGAATATTTCACATACTTTTTCACATTATGTGCGTTCCGTGCGCTCTTGCAATTTTATATTTCCTTCAAATGCACAAACATTCGCGTTACTACGTTCGAAGTAATATTTAAGAACGCGTGATTGAATTGTTCGGTTAAAGACATTCGTGTCTTTAAAGACGTATCGTCGCATTTACCTAATTATCTCAATTACAAAGATAAATTATCGAAGAAAGTACGCTATATACAAATTAAATTGTCAAATCCGTGGCAATTCTGGGAAACGTACACGGCATATCTTTACGTGTACTTTGGAAAAGCTGCTTTCCAGAAACTCACGATATAGGACGAACGTTGAAACTAACCTGTTGAAAACAGGAAGAGTTAAAATGAGCCTGAAGGGAGGAAATGTCGCAGTGACGCATGTTTCGACGTCCCATTTGTTTAACTTATCGGTGTCTGGTATTTTACGTAGAGCGCGAGGCATCTCCAATCGAGTCTTTTCCAACGTTTTTTCCCGAGGCTTCAACAACGCCTCGGACGAAAATTACTGTTTTCAGGTTTCCTAAGTTTCGTCGTTAAATACAGCCTGCACGTTCGTGTTATAATGTCGACAGCCTGTGTCCTTGTTGACAGAACTTACGGCTCCAGTAATACGTTTTCCATTACTACTGGCCGAGGCTCGTGAAATTCTCGATTTAACTTCGGCCCACTGGAACTGGAACAGCAACAAACAAACAAAAGGGAAAAAAAGAAAGAAAACGACCAAGTTCAAACCAACGAATGTTTGCTGCATCTTCCTCGAACGAGAAACCAGAGGATGTGATTTTTTAATTACCTGCGATGCAATTGGCCGTTTGAGTGCCTCGGTCACGGTAACCACCATTTATTTACTCTTTGTGGCCAGTTTCGAGGTTGCTTTTACGTTCCAGGGAAAGACATTGACAGTCGAGTATCGAAATCGAACGATTCATCGACTCGAGAGACTCGTACGCTAAAAACCAAAGACGTTTTCGATGTTCGTAATATTTGGAAATTTTGTAAGAAATTGAGGTTTCTCTCGGTCGACTCGTCGTTGCTCAAACTGTCGCGCTCTCTCTTTGTTCCGTTAGTTTTTCGTCGCTCGAGCCTCGGTGTAGTCGTGCCGCTATGCTCTGGCGACAAAACTGGCGCAACATCGAGTCAACAAATTTAATTAATTCTGATAATTGAGAAGTTTATCAAGTCGGGATCGGCTGGGTGGATCGCGGTCGATGGGTTGGCCTCGAGAGACAGAGATTCGCTAATTTGTCGACAGTTTTGCGAACGTTTCGGCCAGCTTTAGAAACGAAAACGAGGCTGACGTTCCAACGTTCGCGCACACCGACCCCCCGTCAAGGGGCTCCGCTTTTAATTAAATCATAATGTAGTTTGCAGCTCTTGTATCTGTGCACACACTTCGAAGCTCCGCAGGTTCCACGCCTAGCTGTCTCTTTCTTTTGCTTGTAGGTTTTCCTCTATGGCGTTCTCTCTGTTCGAATATCTCGCGTTGCTTTTGCCAAATTCGTCTGAAGGGGATCGCGAACAATGGCAGAGAGCACGTCGTTATCCGAGTTTAGTTCGAATGTACTGTTTCCGCGGAGACGCCGGTTGTCGTCACGACAATCCCTCGGCGTTTCGCTATTGGCATTCTTCCTGACTTCCCTCGTGTTAATAATTAAATCGTGACTCTACCGCGTCGTTTTGATAAATCAAACGGGGCTGTGTATTCGCGAGCCGCGAAGCGGTTATTCGAAAGTAGTTTCTTCTCTTTCAACCGCAACGCTGCTTCGTCGCTCGAGTGGCGAACGTTTAAAGTGTCAGGAAATTTATTTCTGATTTTAGATGAGAGTTGGATAGCTTCATAGATAGATTATCGCTTGAAATTGGATATTGATCGTTGAAAAATATTAGATTAAGCGATGAGTTTATTCTTAAAAGAGCACACAAAGCGTTATTTCTACTTTCTATGTATAATCAATCTACGTAAGTTTCAGTCCTCCATAAACTTGTATCTTTCGTTGGAAAATTCCAAAAACACGTGCACCGTGTGTACACATACGTGTACGTTCTTTACAACGCACACATATACGCAACGATGAAAGGCGAGCAAACTTTATTACTCGACCCAACAATTGAGATTCGAAAACTTTGAACTTTTGTGCCTGTGAACAATCGTGGAACGTGTATACTCGATGCTAGCTATCGACGTATGTATAACCGTACGATGTAACCACAGAGTAACAACGAACCAATTTAAGCGAAGAGATCAGCGAGCGAACCGAGCTTTTCGAAATATTTCGCACGAGAAACAATGACGCTGAACGCTTAACCATCGTAACACGTTGAAAAGAGGCGGTCGGTTTGCCGAAAAGTCACTTACCGACAATGGGGCACTCGATCCGAGTTAAACGGTCGTTCATGGTCGACGAGACAGCGGATTAGCGGCTAGGTAATTGCGAAGCGACACGAATGGACGTACGGACGGAAGCGAGCCAGTTTTCGAGCGGTATCTGGGACCTGGATATCGCAGGTAGAAACGATGATAGGTAAGCCAGCGTAATGCGTCGGCCCATTTAGACCAGCGAGTATAATGACAACGTGATGCAAGAGGAGGAAGGAACTAGCTAAGAGGGAGATAGCTTCGACAATGTTCCAAAGCAGGAAAGACGAAGAGAACTGAGAAAAGAGTAAGACAGAAGTGGCGAGGTATCGAGGGGAAAATGAGGCATTAGACGGAGAAAGTAAACGAAATGAAACGAAGCGAAACGAAATTGTGTAGAGTCGTTCCATGAATCGGGTTGGTTGCATCGTAATTGCGTGACTAGAGGGAGAAAAGCAAAATCGCGGAGAAGGGTCAATGGGAAACTAAAGAACCGCCGAAGGAAGAGAGTCTGATCGAGAAGTCGATTATCAGGCAAGAGATGCGTAGCAAGCGAGTGGAGAATTAGAAGGTAGAAACGGAAATGTGAATAAAATAGAACGAAAAGGGGATGAAAGAGGAAATTGACAGAAGTACGGTGTTGGGCGCGCGATCGATTTAGATGGACGATAGTTTGTTTGAGCAAGGCGATGATCCTGTCACGCGATTCTGCAATGTTTCAGCATGCGAATCCGACAAGGACCATTTATTTTCCAGGACAAGCTCCTGGCCAAGTTTCGTTTCGCGTTCAGAGATCGGCGTTCCATAACTGCGAGTTACAGTTACGAGTTTAAAACGCGACCACCTAATTTGTCTAAAATTTTTAACTGTACGTTTTTACCAGCTATTATTCCTACGATATATGACGCTCGACAGAACTGGATACAAAACTGGATAGCTCTTTTGAGAATTAAAAATCGCGTAATTGTTTCGTACGTTTGAACGTACTTTCGAGAATCGCGTTTTCAATCTCGGATTCATCCGGAATACAAAAGAGTTGGTATAAAATACTTATTACTCACGCGGTACACTTAATTTGGTATCATGCCTGAGAAATTCTTCTATCTTTCTCCGTCTATTCGGAATATGTATTCAAAATATATTCAGTTTAATTGTATGGTCACTGGATGGTATTTTATTTAATACTTTATTAGTATTAGCGCATATTTCATTCATTCGGAAACGTAAATATTATTTTCATTGAAAGATCCAACTGTGGCTTTCTGCAAATAATATAATATTATGCGGCTAACATGGAGTATGCACCGCATAACTAACATACATTAATGCGGAGTTTGTAATTCACATTGCTGACTTTCCACGAAAATCTTTGTTCGACTATGTTTATGCCCGTCACGTCAAATTGCTTATTCAGGTTAACAAGTGATCCAGTTTTTCCGCCAATTATTTAATTCCGGGTCAGAAATATATTAGACCATATTTCGAAACAATAGCCGCGAATTTAGCACGAGGATTTCGCTTCGTGGCTAATTGACATATAGGTCGTACTTGACTGAGAGAATCGATATTTCAACGTGTATAGTAAAATGATCGCGTAATATTATCGTCCCACCCCCCTGTAATCGAATAGAAACGCTGAGAAATCAAAATTCAGATTCGTGTATTCAAATTCCAGAAAAATATCTGCACACTTTTTTTTATTATAGAACCAGTTATATTCTCAGTATTCTAATAAAAAGCATGTATTAGTTATAAAAGTAGGCATTTAAAGCTGCTCGTAGACAACGGTTTCTGGGAAAAATTTTTTATCCGAGAAGGATAAGACATTTCGACTTAAATCTCAAATAAGGCTGTCGAATTTTCATTTTTATCTTCTGCAAACCCGAAAGTTTTAGTTTTCGTATATCACACGTACAATCTAACGTTATAAGTATATCGCGGATATTTAATCGCTCCTTGGAAATTGGAAAATGTAAAACTATACGTAACATGGAAGTATATGTAAAATGTCCAAAGTGGAACGCTCGTGATAATGTTTAGTGGGCGGAACAAATATCCATGTAAATTTCATTTCTTGGTTATATTCATAAAAAGTATAAAATTGCATAAATCACGCGCAATCTAATCGCGATAGTTCCAAATAATCGTGTATTTTTTAGTCATCTTCCATTTTCATCAAAAAGTTCTCTTTCGCAATTCCAATCGAATCATCAGTAAGCAAATCCTTTTTTAACTGATTCGACGTATTAAAAGAATTATTAAAAAAAAAAAAACTATCGATAAACGATCCTTCTTTCTCTTTATAGTTGAGCTGTTTTTGAAAATGTTGAACAGAATCGTGGAACCAATCAGAATCGTGTGAATGACATCGACTCGTGTAATATTTCTATCTTTATCCGTAATAGATGGAAATATCGGTCTGAATATCGTTACGCTCGAGCAGATCCGTTATAAAGGTACGAACATGTATTCGCACTCGCATTGAAACATTCTGCGTAGTCCGAGCATGGTAAACACCGAATGACTGCGTTTTAATTAAATCTCTATCGATCGTGTTTGCCGGGTCGATTCACGCATTGATGAGTTTTAATTTTAGCATTTGATCTTTGCCGTTGAAACGCAAATACCTTTCTTCAATTCACCACGATCCCTCGAAAGAATTTCGAATATCTGAATATTCATCCTCTTTTTTTACATTTTGGAACTCATTCTGACTGAGCAATCGTTGGTTATATAGTCGAGCGAAAAAGGATTAAAGAGCTGTTTCTTTGATAAAAAATCCACGTTTAATTTTCGTTCCTGATACTTAACGACTAAGATTACAGATTAAGGAATCGATAGTCGGACTAATTCGATTAATAACCGATTTGAAAGAGGATAGACATTTTTGCTTAAATAATCAACTTTCGATCTTGGGGATCAAAAAGACGGACAGACGGACAGATAAAATGGAAAGTCGTAGAAAATTGAAATATTTTTCCTTTCGTTCGATTATTTGTACTCTCGTCAACCGCTGAACCACTAATAGGTTCTCAACGATTCGATTGAAAATGCAGATAGAATTTTTTACTAATTCTTAGGCAAGCTTGCTCTGTTTTACAAATGTTTGCCAATCGTGACGTTTGATTAACATTTTCTCAAGCATCTGTCAATATGAAATTTATCATTTTTCGGCACTTGGAATAAAAGAAATAAATACTTGCAGAGTGATCGGAGAAACGATACTTTTTTCACAAACGAAGCAGATACAGAGAAAAAGAAGGAAACAGAAACGTAGAGATAGAGAAAGGATAGAAGCTATGGGAGAATCACGGCAGAATGATATAGCGGACAGGAAACATCCGTGCCAGATAGAGTGAATCGGTCCGTTTCAAGGGATTAGTATGTGTAGCAGAACGGTGGCATATTGCGTTATGTACCTCTGGAGTATCAGAATGCTCGATCGGCAGTAGGCTTACCCTACATCGCTTGATTCATGATCAGGTATGTCGGCCAATCCCCGGATGTTCTAACGGTTGTTCTACCAAAAATCACGCATACAGGACTGTCCCGGCAATTCGTTTTGAGCTATCGCTCGTGTCTACGTGATCTAGCACTCTTACATATAGATAAGCGTAGCCTGAAACATCCTCGTCGATATCGTTTTGCTATGCCTGTTCGATGAATCAGTAGATGGACGACGCTGTAGTCATTTAGTTAGTCCTTTAACAGTATGAAAAAATGTAGAAGAATTCGGAGCGAAGGATTCGGGAAATAATTTGTTTTTATTATCAAAATTTCTCGTACCTCTGGATCGGATACAAAGAGATATCTAACTTTTTGTCGGAAATAGATATCTGCAATTGTATTACGTACGAGGAAATTTAAGATGTGTTGTAAGAGAATGTTGCAGTCGAGTAGACTGCTGATTTTTATGCAATTGTATGTTTTTTATAAGCACAACTAAAGGAGCAGGATCTAGTCAAGGAGTCGTTGCACTTACCAAATATTCTAACAAGTACTGCGTTTGGAATATTAATCGGTATGTGACTCGCGAGCGACTCGTATATTTATGGGAAATTTAAACGTGCAGAGGTACGGAACTTTGTGACATCAGATTTAATAGGAAAATGTAATATAAACGAGGTATAGACGATAGGATATAATAATGAAAATTTTATCTGATCGAGCGACTGAGACTATTACATACGTTATTAGAGGAAATGATAATATTGAACGAATAAAGCGGGTAATAATCGATCGGTATTACTTGTACGATATAACTTTCGATAGCGCAATTAATATAATTACTGTCTGAGTTATCCGATCTATATAAGCGAAGCAGGTTGCTACTCGTGATATTTCTGACTCTGATAATGGCTTTATCTATGTAAAAGCTTCCGAGCTTATTTCGCGAGAGTTATCCTTTGGCTCACGCGAGAAATAAATTTAATAGGAGAAGCGTATAATGAGAAGCGATTATGCGATTAAAAACGAAAGTCCATCCGGAAATAATAAGCGGAGTTGTTTCTAATTATTTTGAGAGTTTCGCTTTTTCATGCTGCAGTCAATTACGCAGAATTCTATCAGCTCTGAGCAAATTCCATCAAGAAAATTTCATTAATTTTGACTAAAAAAGTAGGAGCAAATTTAGAAAGAATTAACCAAATGCAAGGATTCGGTCGAAGCAGATAATTGTTCTAAATTTTAAAGAGACAGTACTTTTATATACTTTTTTTTTTCTAAATCTTCTGTGTCGCAATTGCATAACCTCAAAGTATGAAGAATCGTGATTAAGGTTCTTTGGAGTTCTACGGTGCAGTTCGATCAGTCCAAGAGAATCTAATAATTCGTAGTCTACATATTCAACGAAGTTTTGATAAGACGTAGTGAAGCGTGTTTCAAGAAAATATTACAAAGTGTTAAGAGGAAATCTATTAAGGTTATGTTCTTTCGCTATAACAGTTCGTAACTCTTGATAAATGGAACTACTAATCTTCCTCTATTTAACTTTCATATTTACCTTTTAATTCATAGTTGCAATTTTTATTTTGTTTTAAACGATCGATAATTTTTCCACGTTTAATGCGGCAACTTCGACCATCGAGTTTGCCAGTAATTCGTCTTTATATAGTAACATAAAAGCCGCATACAAGTACGCGGATTGCACTAATTAGCGAATCGTTAGGATAAAAGCATCGTTAAGATGTTTCCTCCCCATAAAATTTAGTTGCCACTCGTACCAACCCTCGTATCGGCGCTCTTTAAATTCCCCTTTTCTCGCTACATTGCTCGTTCGACTCCTCTTCTTCTCAACCGATAACGCGTAAATCAGAGAGTCGATGAAACAGAAACCAGTAAAAAAGTTGTCTTATACAGACCGTCTTTCCTTCCTTCTATATACGTGGCTCGATCGTAAGATTATCGCAGGATTCAATTCGGTAGCTCGTGGCCATGCGCTTGAAATCTCTCTTCATAGAGTAACCGTTGCTGTCATTTTTCTTCCATCGATGCTCGCTACATTTATTGACATTTAATGGCTTTAGCTATCTATTCCTATCGTGGAAAATAATGCATCGTCATCGAGTTTTCGCCAACTGAACCTGGATGCTTGAAATTTCAAACACGCTCTCGTTTCAAAGGTTTTAGGACACGATTCGTATCTTCTTTCTGCGATAATCAATCGTAAATAGATTGTAGAATAAATCTAAAATAAAGAATACCGGCGAAAAGAATCAAATCGCCGCGAATTCTATGCTTGATGTTTGGCGTTTCAAACGTCTCGATTCTATCTTCGAAGTTTTCAAGATAAGAATTCACGTTTCATTTCTCCAACAGCCTGTTATTGATGAATTGCCGTGGAGCGATCATAAGATAAATAATAGCAGCGAGAGTTGCAGAGTTAAGGTATCTGAAGTAAAGAATACGAAAAGTACTAAAGTACTGTGAGCCGTATACGTGACACCTGAAATTTCAAACGTTTCTCGCTTCAAACTTTCCAAGAATTTCCTTGGCTCTTTCATCTCCTTTCTTCGATAACAATAAATTTCTCAGAAACGGAACATGTATAAATAGAAAAATTTCTCGTGTAAAGTTTATCTCGGAACAAGGAAACGAGACGTCCACAATGGTTTAACTTCCGATACAACTGCAGATCCTTGGACGCATGAACTGCGATTTAAAGTAGAATCAACGCGCGCAATAACGAGCAGTGAAAACGTACGATCAAGGTGGACATTTTATTGGACGAGTCCGTTGGGGTGGTTCATGTTCGACGGTCGATGCAGGAAACTCGAAATGGGCAGAAACGAAAATCGAAACGGATTTGGCGGTTGAAATGCGACAGCCATGGTAGCGACGTCGTAAAATCGAGAGTTAGCGACCGTACACCCTATGTAGGAGGTTCCGCAGAGTGAAGTTCTGCGGTGGAAAGGGGAGGGAAAAAATAGGAGCAGCAGCCACGCAAAGATGGCAGATTGCCCCGTAGGGATAGAAGTCGGAGTAACAGTGGCTGGTGATTCAATAAACCAGATAACATGTAGAGAACAAGGTTGTGGAAACCGGTTTGCCCAGCTGACTGTTGGAACTTTTCCAGGAAATCTCCAGGAAACAGGCTGCCTTAAGTCATTTTCTGGTACGCAGTGCGAGTAACTTCCTGTAGATAATGTTGCTAGACGGTCGCAACACTGAAATAAGATTAGAGACTGAGAAAAGTTTTGGCAGGGAGTATTTTGTCAACGCGACGTATCAAATTGACGATGCAGATATTCACAGGCGAACAACTTGCCCATTTTAAGTTTAATCGGCTTCTTGAAATCTTAAGACGTGTCGTAGAGAATCTCGGCCGATTATAATATGTCGAATGAAACAAATCGTTTGTCGTTAAAGCAAGTACATCTTGATTTGAATCGAAGGTCGCTAAATTTTGATCGAAAAATTGTCGATGTTTAAACTGTTGCAGCTTTGTGGGAAACGGTCCAGCTGAGCTTATTTTAAAGAGTGAGGCCTCTGTTCTCGCATCTTTGAATTTCATTTTTTTAAAGATCCATTTCCGTAGCAAAACGGAATAGGCAACCGAGGCTGCTTCTTTCTATTCAGAATTTTCAGAAATGTAAGAAATGATCACGAATACGATGCATTTCTTTCGATCGCTGTTTTCATCAATTTTAACATCTTTTTTATTTGCTCTCTCTCTCTCTCTCTCTCTCTCTCTCTCTCTCTCGTTGATTCTTATATATGTGTACTATACCGATCGTAGTTTATCACAAGTTGGTTGCTCGTGACTTAAAGAGGAATAAAATGAGATTGTTAACGCAAGTACAAGCCCATTTTTATCGTCACGAAGTACTAGGAATGTTAAAATGTAAACGCAATGAATCTCAAATTCCCGAAATAGTCGCAATCTTCGAGAGATAATAGAAAACTCCTGGAAAGCAACTCGTCACTGTTAAATTCTCACCATTGTGCCGTTGACTCTGGAGGGAGTGCTCTTCTAGGAAATAAACTTTTGATGTATTATCGTAAAATACTACAGCAAAAGTTTACACGTATGATGCAACAAAGAGTACTTCTTTGTCGTGACAAAACAAAAAGAGACGAGAACGAGGTATTAATTATTATTTCGTATAAACTCACGTATCTTAATATCGTTTCTTCCGGAGTTTTAAATGGATAAAATATTAACTCGATGCCAGAGATATTGATCCATCTGCCAGCAATTTATGAAATATTTAATACTTCTAACGCGAAACGCGACTGCCTGCCAGTTTGTACGCGACTAAATGAAAAATGAAATAAGAGAATGAAAAAGAGCGGAATGTAAGTGAAGAGCTATATATAGAACCAAAACTCGCTAAGTAATTACAGTTGGATGACTTCCCGCGAGAATTCTTGACCTAGACGAAGGATGGTGCACGAAACCTTTTATCTATATAACTTTCCGATTATTAATTTTCTCTAGCAGTTCGATTTGAGAAAGATATGAAAACTTGAATGAATAATGATCATACTATTTTCGAAATAGTTAAATTTGTACAAAATTTCAATTAGTTTCGATATTGCTGTTTCTCTGTATCAATACTGAGAATATTAGATTCCCCCTCGATTATTTTCATTTCTTAATTAAATTTACCTTCATCAATACCGAGAACAATGCCAGAGTCCTCTTCGGTTATTTGTATTTCTTAATTAAATGATCGAAATAATATTACATATCAATACTATTCAACAAGGAACTTTTACTGAATTTCCAGTTTTCACATTTTTATTACATTCGTATATTTTTCACATGTTTAACTGAAACTTCTTCCTATACGCTGATTACGCCAGCGACGCTTCCTCCTAACGAATGTAAGTTTCCTAACTAATTCCAAACTTTTAAACTCTTAATCATTTTTTAATTGCCGTTCAATGAACTATAAACAACATTTGTAACGAAAAACGTTTCGCAGAAAATTGGTTTGCAATCGTAAAACAAAGGAACAATGTAGAGTCTTCAAAGATAAACGTATAAATGCTTACGAAAATGTAATTGTACCGATCTGTATGGATTTCCTTTGATCCTCATTAAGTGGACAAATCGATACTACGAAATTATTGTCCCAGCAGTCTACACCTCTGATAGAAAGTGAACATATTTGCGTACGTATTTGCAAGCTATTGGAACAGACCACAGCTTGGGTTTGCCATTGCATCCGCAAGGCAAACGGAACAAGCTGCCGAAGGAAACGTGAAAGAGTAAACCAAACAAACCGCGTAAAATCACGTTGCTTTTAAATTGCAAATGGAATTCGTATCGTAAAGAAAATTTAGTAACATTTATAAACAACAGTCATTACTTCTACAATAACGTTTTATGTCATATCGTAATGAAAATATGTGATTTATTGCGCGATAGATGAGAGCAATTTTCGCGTTAAAAACAACAATATTAGCAATATTGATTAAAGTGTTACATTCCAATGTACAAATTCTATTATATAAATTGAATTTCTCTAATGAATGTAAATTGAGAGTGAAATAAAAACAAGGCTGTTGAACGATCTATAAATCAATTTATGGAAAATCTGATATCGACAAACGGCTCTTTCTGTTTAAAATATCGACTTTTATGAATCCATTTCGATTTAATGTTTTTCGTTCGGACGCAGCTGATAGAGAAAATAATTATTTTGCACTTTCTTCCGCAAATATTTTTTTTTCTTTTTTTTTTTTTGAGAAAATGAGAAAGAAGGCGAGGTACATTCTTGCTCATGATTGTATCGCATGCAATAAATTTTATAGCAATTCTATTCATAAATTTAACAGTAACGGTTAATTAAAAATTTCATTCAATGTCCGCTTTCAATATATCTAGATGCATGGAAATTTACTGCCCTGTAAAACATTAAATAATTTCCGGAAAGAGTTATAAATTGCTATCTTGTATAACGTTTGTGAGGTGTCAACTGTTAACGTGAAAGCAAGTGACATTTTTCTTGAACTGAAAACATTCTTTAAGGCTCTTGCTCTTTCATAGGCGATTAAATATCAAGGAACTTTGATGAAAAAACGAATGCAAGTGCAAATCATGGAGTACGTACTTATTCCTTTATAACGAAAAATTGAAAATCGCGTCAAATAAACGAGAAATTACACTGAATAGATGAAAGAACAGAAAATACCATCTGGAACATCGATATTCAACACCTTTCGTATTTTTATCACTATTTCAACTGTAAACTCTCTCAGATTAAATGAAAATAATATTTGTTAAGTTACTGTACCGTAAAGATAAATCCAATGCAGTTTTTCGTTTAATGACGTATATTTTTTTAGACTTTTTACGATCAGTCCCCTTACTCAAATGTTGGAGCTGCTAAAACTTTCTATTAAACTGTATTAATGAAGGAAAACTTGAAACTTCTCTGAAAGATGACAAGTACTTTGTAATAAGAAGTAAAAATAATTTAAATATTAAAAAGTGAAGGTACATTCTTTAACGATATAAGACACTTTTTTTTTTAAATAAGGTTATACGTTTATAGAACGAGAAAACGTAGATAGTGTCTTTGTATTTGCCTAAGCAATATTGAGAGAAGTGAGACACCCGGTTTATCACTGTCAACTTGAAGGTACAACAGACGGAAGAAGAAGAGAGGAGAAGCGAGTGGGCGGACAAGTGGAGTAAATCTACGGCTCGTTTAAGACGGAAACATTCTCAAGACAATTGAATTCATTGTCTCCTGAAGAACGTTCAGGCAACAGAAGGCCGTAAGCATTTCTTCCAGATACTCGTAATTATCACCTTGTAATTGATCCGACAAATATCGACGTTTATCTTTCGTGGAGACAGGAGGAATAAATAAAAAACCTTCTATAATATTTTAAGAAAATCGTTCAGTTTCGCTTAATACGGTTTAAACAAAATTCTTTTACGAACTAGACCGTTAGATAAACGCAATTCCCGCAGCTATAAACACATTTTTTTCACGGAAGAAAGCCGCATCGCGAGAAAATAACGTCGCGAAAAACAAGTAAAATCGTCGGTATAAATGTTTTCTTTTATCCAATCGGCCTACCCGATTGTTTGCTGCTGTGTAAAACGAATGCAGAACTGAAAATCGTATAACGCGTTGATTGCGTTCTTTTGAGTCTCTGTACGCTGCGCTAGTCTGATCACACCGATTAAATTGTTCCATTTATCGTCCTGCTTCCATTGTTGACGAAATATCGTCTAGAATAACCTGAGAATTATTTGTACCGATTATGCTGACCGTTATGCGCAACGTTTCAGCACCTCTGTAAGCTTGAAAATTTATCGTATGAAATGGACAACGGTTGAACGCAATACCTTGGGCTACCTTGGGCCACATTAGGCAAACTCTAGTCACCATTCCCATTATTTACTCTATTCTTTCGTTATCTCCGCTATTGATAATTCTTACAAGCACTCGTTCTACCATTTGCTTTTACATATATAATTTTCGACCTGGTCTTCAGTTTGCTGAATTGATAGACCGTTCTCCTAATAGAAGAGTCTACTACTTCAATAGAGCTGATCGACCGTAGAGTGCTTTAGTCCACTAGCAGACCCCAAACGAAAGACTTCCATTCGTTCTTTTCTTTTTTTTTTTTTCTTTTCATTCTTTGCAATGTATCGCTAATCGGCGCGATCGAAGAGCTACGCGTGTCTTCATGCGCGTTGACACATCGACTGGACTTTCATGATTTCAGGAATACACGTGTCAAAGAGCTAGTACTCCGGGGTGCTTTAATACTATGTCCTGCAGCTTGCGTGCCAGTCCAAGGCATCTTGCATGGCCCTCTGGTTTCTGATGCATATTTCACGCTTCTGGATATGTCTGAATCTTCTTCTGCGGGTTCTAGGTGGTTGAAGTCATATCTTGCGGCTTTCGGTTGGTCTTGGCTGACCTGTAGTCCCTGCGGTGGGCTGAGTATTGTTTCACGTTTCCGGTGCCCTACTGTTTGTCGTTGCATATGCATGTTCTGTATGTTTTACATATGCATTGTGAATGTCTTGTTGTCTCTTATTGTTCTTATGCTATGAAAAATGTATGAGGAATCTTTTAAGTTTTCGTAATGCTAATCATCGCGGTATTCGTCTGTTGGTGTACTTCATATCTATTTCAAAGTTCCTGATTGAACGATATTATATTATAATTTATATGTCATAATTATATTTTAATTCATGGATTTACCGATGGACGAAGTCTCGAGATTGACACCTATTGTCTACAATTATTGGAAATTTCCGATTTGATTGACGTGGTCGTAAAGGGCATAATTTAACAGAATGGAACAAAATTACTCGGCTTATGGCGTGGCATGCAATATTAAAATTATTTAAATCGCAAGAGAATCAAAAGTTCCGTATTAATGGAATTCTGTATTAACATTGAACTCCTGGTTCTATTTCCATCGAGTCTCCAATATTTTGAGGAATCCTTCAGTTACAGCAAGCTTTTTTCTCCGTCTCTTTAAAGTTCCGGATAATCGAATGTAATATTTCCCAGAAAACGACAGTTTGATATGACAGCAGTTGTCTCGGAAACATTGTCTCCTTTAAGCCGTAACAATAAATTGATTTAAAAGGAATAAGAGGAAAAATGTACGATACCGTCAATTTGTTCCTTCGGTATTGCACAAAGTATCCTTATCACTCTTTATTTGCCTTGCACAGTATCCTCTTTGAGTGACGTATTTTACTAAATAAATGTACCGACGATTATAACATTTTCATTGAAAATATTTCAATTTCTACAACTGATTGACGCTTTCTCAACGCTTTTTCACACGCATAAAATGTGTCGGATTTTCAAATTAAGCTTCCCGTTCTAATATCTAGATGACGAAACAAATTAGCTTTCATCTAGGTCCGAGTTTTGTAGTTGTATTTATACAAAAATTCGATTGTACAAAAATTTACCGATAGTTTACTGACCATAAATTATTCGACATTTATAACGTATCGTCCGAATAATTTCTCTTTCTTTCTCCGCTTCGTTTAATCGCAACGAACAGGATTTTTAATAATTCTCCGCAGTCATGGTGGTTAAAATTGTTCGGTATCGCTTGACTCCTCGTTAGAATTCATAATTTTAGTTTATCCTCTCGACTATTGGAAACTCTTTCGCCGTGCCGCAGTTTCTTAGTACCAATTTTTCCTCGGACATTCTCCATTAAATTTCTCCATACTATCCACGAAAACTCCGTAGCGATTTCCTCGTTTATCTCCATTTCTCTCTCTCTCTCTCTCTCTCTCTCTCTCTCTCTCCACAATTTGCGTAAAAGAACGGCTGGAATCCAATTTATAGTGCATGGAGCAGCTTCGACGAATGGGAAAAAATGTTTGGAACGATTTTTCAATGGAGCCGCGTTCGGTGGCCAGTCATTTGGAGCGGTTTTCTCGGACATTATTTTATATAAACCATTCTAGCATATCCCGATAAAATGATCGGATAACTGTCGAGGGGACAATAACTACGCACGGTGTGCTGTACGATATGCATCCGGAAATTGTATCCCGCAACTCCTGGCTCTCTTTCGTGTAGCTATATATATATTCGTGAATGTAAATTTGTTTTAAGCTCCCATTTCCGTTTCGCGGAGAGCGCAATTATGCTCTTAACGCGCGAGTCATCAACGTCGATCAGCGAATAATTTTTCTACGTATTTTCGATAATACATGATATCACTTTTCTTTGGACATCGAATGGTAAATTTTATACTCATCCCGGATATCTTTGCAGTCGTCTTTTGAACTGAACTTTCAACTAAAAAAAAATGTTGAACTAAATCGAGGAACAATAATTTGCATGAACTCAATTTCTAGAGATTTCATCGAGGAGCTAATAAAATTAAAAATATCGAAGCATAAGTGAAAAATTGACGAAGGCTTTGCCGAAAATTGGTTTTTCGTATTAAAAAGAGGCATCCTTTGTCGGGCTAAAGCGATTGAAATTGATAAAAGCGGATATCACTTCCGGTTGATTGAATTTACTGGTAAATAATTAACGAGAGGAAAAGAAGCATCGACGATATTTCTAGATTACTATGGGAAAGTTGATACTTTTTGCGAAAGAAATATTTCCATCAGAACCCTTTTAAAAAATATTAGTCGCTTCAAATAACACGTTCCTTCAGTTCCAGCCGATATATAGATTAACGACCGTGCTTTTCAAAACGAAGTCGTTACACAATTATCCATATGAGAATGTATAAAATTGAAATATACCGTGTTGCTACACTTTTAACGAGATTAGTGTCAGGTATTAATACCATACATATATAAAGAGAGTCGATCGATTTTTCTACCTACAGTTACTTTCAAAATTAAACTCGTTATACGCCACATAAGGTAAATTATTTTACTTTAGCTTAAAAAATTATTTTATCGTACGTTTCTCCCTTGATTCATTCGTCAGTGATTATTACGCGTTACAAAGAAATTTTGTTAATTTTGTCTTACGGGAAGTTTTCAGATACACTTATGCACACTTTCGAGTAATTTTTACCTTTTTTAGCGTCGTTATTCTATGACTGTTATAGTTCACACTGCCTTGATCATCTTCTCGGTAAAATCGCCGAATGGAAAGAGACGTTTAACATTTATGGAGGAATTACGTTACAGCAAGTGTTTTCTGAGCTAATCGACGCGCGAGCCGCGCCGCACGAATCGATGAACCGCGTCTCGTTTTCAGTTTACCTGATAATAAGCAGGATATTTCGCGGATATTCGATACTCTTCCAAGCTCCAGTTGATCCCCATTCAAGCCATTCTTACGATATGTATGCTGGTTTTAGCCCGCGGAGATTGATATTCCTAACATTCGTTGAAACGGCTGGCTTTACGGCAGCTTTCGCGTTGAAACCTGCCCTCTTCTTTCGTTTCAAACTCTCCGAGCCTTCCATCTCCATTTCGATCTCTTTCTACGTTTTCTTCGACCTCATTTTTTTTCCTCTCCTACCCTCTTTTATCACTCTCGCGTAACTACGCGTGCGATTATTTTCTTCAAAGATTATTTACAATGATTTAAAAGAATTCAATACGTCGCGATCTTAAATCGTGAAATTGAATCTTTTCGTTATATTTCATATTTGTTCCTTATCTTTCTTACTTTGCGTTATATTTTGTTTGTACCGCGCTTTTTTTGTTCTCTAATGGCTTTCTTCCCATTAAATTACGAATATTCTCGACTTTTCCCCTTCCGCTCGTTACCTTCCACCTATTATTTGCCGCATCTTCGCGGTTCTTTGTTCATTGCCTTATCCTTGTACGGAAGTCACGCGTTGATTATCTTCTTCGTTTCTTAGTCTAATTATTTCCTTGACTTTTTCGCTCCTTTGTAACTCTTTCCCCTCGCTGTCATTTACTCTTCAATTAGCTACAGTACGTACTATTTTTCTTACCTTATTTACTGAAATATTATCCACGATTCGCTTTTTTATACGAAAACACTTTATACTTTTAATTATCCACCTCCATAAGTTTATCTATCGGAAGAAACCGACAAGCTTGAACAATTTCAACGCGTTTTTTCCTTACTTTTCCACGCCGCTTCTGAGCCACTTCATACACGTATCACCAATTTATTTTTATAACAACAAAACTACGGATTCCCCAAAGATCCCTAATTGATCTATTAATCATCCGTCGACCGGTTTCGCCGCCAGAATCTTGTTTGTTTTATTTCCAAACAATTGGCCAAGGCTATTGCAATTAGCCACGCAAGATAATTCGTCGGTATCGTGGCACGTGCCTTGCGACATGCAATTTTCGTTATTATTTATAACAACAGTGAAAGAGATCGCGAAAGTAGTAGAGATTCCAGAAACGATCTGTCTGGCATTGCGCTCTCGAAATGCCGTGTTTCCAATAAACCATGCCGGAACACGATCGATCACGTGAAATTCAAGCATGCCCGCCATTTTCTAAAGGCTTCCGAGCGTTTCCACGAACGGACAATACGATCGCGGAGCTGAAAGTAAATCCCAGCTCAAAGAGGGGGTCACGAGCGTTCGATTTCGAAAAAGAAAGAAAGACGGACAAAAATAGCTGATCGGCGAAGAGAAGCACGTTTTAAGACGGGCACGGTTATTCCTGGCCTCGTTCCATATTCCATATTTTCGTGCGTTTCCTTATTTTTCATCGTTCGCCCGGAACGTGGAAGCGAGACAATTTAGCAGAGAGGAGAATGTCACTTTAATCTTGTTGGCCTTAATTATAAGACCGCCGGTACGCGCTTCGAAGCGACGAATAATATCGTTAGTCGATAATAACCGGGAGACGGCCCCCGTGAGGGGAAAACGAGCAGGAGGATGTTTAATAATTTGCAGTTCGGCCTCGTTGAGCTGGAAAAATGGCCGTGCGTGGAATTATTATATCCCTGGCGGTCTTCTACGTTTGCTGGCTGCGGCGGGCTGCCTTTACAATTTACGGGAAATGGAATTTTCTGCTGAACGATCCCGCGGGATTCCTGATCGGGGAGCCTCGCTAAAAAGGATATCGTTTATCACGATGATCCCCTTAGCGTTGTTTTGCGATCGTATGCCCCGCGAAAAATTTACTTCGCCTCGTTCTTCTGACGAATGAACCTGTCTCGATGGGAACTCTCTGCCTTCGCTCAAGTTTTATCAAGCTTTATTAACACGCCGCTGATCCACTATCTTCGCAACGTTTCCTAGATTTAAATCAATTTTATAACATTCGTTCGCGTATAATTTAGTTGTAGAAACTCGTGCAAAGAAATTTCTTACGCTTGTCATATACATATACGTATATCGGTAGGTACTTATTTCGAGTATCGTAGTATTCTGCTTAACGTTATACGTATCTATAATTTCAATGTCAGTTATTTCCTGCGTATTTATTTCATCGTCGATCAAGCCACTCTCTGAAATCTGTGCTTCAACTTTTACAATTCCAGACGATAGGAAATAAAATAAAGGTAGAAAGCGAGCAAAAAGTGTAGGAAACATTAACAGTCTCGGGATAGAAACCGAAATCTTGTCGTAAAGATGTCGACGTTTACAGGGCGGCATATGCTGGGCTGTTTCCGGTGTGCTTCCGCAAACCATCTCCTCGGTTTACTAGGATAGAGCTTTCTCGGCTGAGCAAGACTGCTCCCACCGCAGATTTCACTGGATTCGTCGAACTCGCATATTTTCCGATCCTCTTTGCTTCTGCCTCGCGATGCTCCTATTCTTGGCGCGTTCCTCTTACTAACCCGTGAAGAAACACACGCGCAGCCACAGTCGTTGCGTTTGTACTTCCATATATAGGGTGTATAAAAATAAGTGGTGGATATTTATGTACCTCGTTCGTAAGTATCGGAGCACCTTAAGACGCGATAGTTCGTTTAAATCATCGAGCAAGCTGATGACGATTGCGCATGCGCGCAAAGTAACCAGGAAAAATGTTGCATAAAGTATCTGTACGAGTGGCGAGAATCATTTTATCCCTTGATCTGATTGGAAAAGCGTCGTACGAATTGGACGCAAAGCTCGGAGATATTTTCTTAAAGTCTCGATTGAAATTTGGAATTACAACGGAAAATTGAATAACGCGCGTGGCAGGATTGATTAAAAGACAACATATATATATATATATATATAATAACAAATAACAATAATAAAATCGCGATGCATAGTAGATATAAAAATTGCAGGAGAAATTCAACGTTATTACACGCAAATACGAGATTTTTATTGAAACGTTGATACATATTCGTACGAATTCTTTATTCGTTTTAACTTATCCGGTCTTTGTTCAAACAATAATCGTTATAGGCTTTAACAAGTTCCGCCTGGGACGTTAAGCTCGTTTCTCGTAAGTGTCCTAATTACTAGAGTTACGAGAAGCGCGAACTGCGAGTAAAATAGAAAGAAATGTCTGTCGGCTGATTCATTGACTCGTACTACTTCTATCTACTGTAATTCTATCGTAATAAAATTGAGCTGTCCACAACTTGAAAAATCAGCTTCTCCATCATCTTTATACCTCAATTTTCCTCGTCGTCTCTGTGTCTACAATCGCATATTATAAATAACACCTGCCTTTTTTTTCACGCCCTATACTAACACGCGCGTATAAATACGTGCAAGTACATAGATGATCGCACGGATGTCCCTGGTGTTGGTCCAATGTTGTATACGCATCGTGTAGGGTGTGTATCGAGGTTGAGAAGACGGAGGATAGTAATGGTGGAAGGTATCGCAATGCTTGGAATGTTTAATACCGGCGCAACGACACGGCACGGAGAAATGGCCGACTTCAGCCACGGAATAAATCTCGTGGAATCATACCTACCTGACGCCATTTCTTGTCTGCCAGCAAACGCCCACTTGAAAATTTTTCAGACTGCCGCCCGAGCGAAAACGCTTATTGCAGCCCGATGCAAGAATATTCTACCCTCTGTTCTCTCGCTCTTCGTTCTCCTTCCGAGCGTTTTAAGAGTCTGTGATTCCTCGATTGCTTCGGCTCTGTCGGATTCGATTATATCCCACGTCAACCTAAAGTGTGTACTGAATTAATCGTGGAGAGGAAAAAATTCGAATCTATAAATCACTGACTAGGGTCGATTTCTATTGTTACAGTCAGCTGAAGGATATTCATTTGCGAATGAAAGTGGCAGATTGTACAAATTTTCCAAGATTTACGTATAAACATTTATATCGAAGATTTATGATTGGATATGTATAATTGTATTAACTTTTACGAATTAAAATGCGCTGCGTTCCGTGTTTCTTCATAACATAACGTTCAGTGCTGTAGGCTTACTGACGCTTATTTATTGGCACGAGATATCGGGTTGTCCGAAAAGTTTCTTTCGTTTTGTAAGGAAATAATGGAGCACCACATTCTCTGTTCTATATTATTTTCGTCGAATCATGTACGATCGTAATAATAGAAATAAGAGAAAATGGATCATACGTGTTCGAAGAAAATAATATAAAACGAAAAGAGGACGTGCATTCGTTATTTCCTTACAAAGGGAAAGAAACTTTCGGGACAACCTAATATCTTTTTATTAGCACCTGTTCCCGTCATTGAAATTTCCTCGCGCGTAATCCAAAATTCTGTAATGGAACAAAAGTTTCAAATTACGCCCCTCGTTCCTCGAATCTTCTCGTGTCTTCTCGTTTCTGTAACAGAATTGATCTTCCGATACAACGAAGGCGAAATCCTCTACGTCTCTCTTTTTATCTGCCCGTCAAAATAAAAGTCTAAGGAAGAACACGGAGGAACAAAAGCCGGAAAACAAGGGCCCATCAGTATTCATAATGCGATTCCGTGTACGTGGCCGGAAGGATCAACGGGAATTTGTTTCGCCCTTATTTCGCTAGCATCGTAGACTCATCGTCTCGTCGATGCTTCACGGCGGGATTTCGTCGTTCGTCGCTTAATTTTCCGTCAATTATCAGCGCTTACGCTTTGGCTGTTTCTCGCGTCGTTTCCTCAGAGAAAAAATTATAAGTAATCCAACCGTCGTTCGAGAATATAATTAACCAAGCTTCGATGCCGCGCAGGAATAACGTTACATATAAAATATTTATTTACTTGAAAAAGCCACTATTTCCTTCGAAATCGTAATATGCTGGAAACTTAGAAGCAACAGTGTAATTCGTTACGAATACACGCGATCTTAGCCTTCGGGTCGTTTCATTCGCGAGAATAACGGTTCGTCGTAACACGCATTAGCTTTAGCCAGAGACTTAATTACAGACGGCGAAGCACACGATCTTAGGAACGTATTGGCGAGCGTTTAAGCGACGCAACGAGGCTCTGTCGTCCTCGTACGCGATGTTTGCCAAGAACGTTTAATTGAGACTGCCGAAAGTGGACTCCACGGCATGGCGAGTTCGTTAGAATTTCATTAGTAAGTTCAGACGTGGTGGAGTGATTCGCTTTGGAAGGGACACCTCCTGTACGTAGACGTGTAGCCCCGTCTTCGTATTTACCACGTGTCCACCGTTTTCAACTGTCCCGTGATTTGCATGCGTGTAAGCTGTAAAACGCGTATACTAACGAAGACGAGAGAGAGAGAGAGAGAGAGAGAGAGAGAAGAAAAGAGGACAGAACCAGGAGTAACCGTGTTACATGTGTTCTTAGTGGTCTCGCGCTAATTGTTCTCTTTGCACTGCTGCTTCAGCTGAAAAGCACGCGAGTGTTGCGAGCAATCGAGCGAAGTGGCGAGCAATATAATTGCTCTCGTTGGTCTATTAAGGATGTAAATGTGTGTATTAGTGGAAGAATGTAGCGTAGCTAATAATCGTTCGTCTTAAGTACTTTTTCTTTGGCGTTTCGGTGGCTGGAAGAGAGAGGATGGAGGAAGTAATTGATGAACGAAAGTGCTGTTGACGACTGGATGAGAAAAATATGACGAGTCATACCTTCCGTCTTTTGCAGAGAAGCAATTTTTAAATCCGATACACTGTCTACTGGATGATTCGTACTACCGTTTTATTGAAAAGTATACAAATTATAGAAAAGTATAGGCGCGTTATAAAACATTGTTTCCCAATAAAATCCCGCGGAAATAATAAATCGCGAGGCGAGAATTTCTATTTGTTCAAGGGATAAACTCGTGGCTTATAATCCATATAATTCGTCGCGTTACAAGATGTTCTGGTAACTCGATCAATTATACTAGCGGTATACTTGGTTCGTCGCGATGGCCCGCCACTGACAAACATACTAACAGGTTTCCGCGTTTCCTTGATAACTTTGTCGTATGGCTCGCTAGAATACCGTGGGAATTGGTCGAAGCAACCAGAGTGATTTCCACCGGGTTTCTTTGGGAATGGAACGTAAAGAAAACCAGGGCCTATTATTTCAGGCGTGTGATGAATCGGTCGTACGTAAGTAGGTCCAGAAAGTTTGTCCTTGTAAGGATTCGGCGGAAAATAATCCAGTGGCGCGCTGGCATTTACAAATCGACCCGGTTGCGCTGTTGCATTTAAAAGTAATTAGCGTAGGAAGCAAAATTATTATTTGATATTAATCATCATTTGTTTCTTTTTGAAAGCGCGTGGAAGACGATGTAGTATTTTTAGAAAGCATCTTTATTCAGCGTAACGCGTCACAAAGCGATCGTACGTAACTAATCTACCAGATTAACAATAGTTAAGCGAGTAGAAATCACTGGTTTAGTTAATTCTGAGCGTTCAAAGTCCGCTTTCGTTTCCTTTGAAATTAGCCTCGACAAAAGTTTGAAAGCTCGCATAGAGCATGGTAATAGAGCGAGGAGAAAAGAAACAAGCGTCTAAGCGTAGCTAGGTTTCATTTTCTTTCCTCTCTTACGACAAAAATGTAATTAGTTGCACCGGCTTGGGAAACAAAATTCTACGAAAAAAAAGAAAAGAAAAGAAAAGAAAAAGCGGAAGCGAGGGTAAACGTGGGTCTCCAATCTTCTTCCGCGTTGGAAGCCTTCTGTATATTACCTCGATAATATTGTCTGTCCTGTCTACCGCTGCCAGAGACGGGTAACGAACAAAAAATAAGAAATAAGAAGCGAGACCGACGTGGCAAATACAAAAATTACAACGCACCCGACGCTGTAGCTCGTTCATGAATGTGTTTGAACACTTACTTGAAAGTGTCTGTTGTAGGAAATTTTGAAATTTCATTTGCACTGCAATAAGTAAAGCGTGGATATTTATGCAAATTCGTATTTTTACGAATCCAGTTTAAACAATGAAACCTAGATTGAAGTTTGTTTTACCCGCTAAACATCGTAACCCGTATTACACTTTGGATATTTCGTATATTTCGGCGAATTGAGTTCGTTCTATGCGTTTTTCAACTTTCCAGTGTCTTATAAAAAATGCATAAAATTCGCAATGTGCTAGTGAAATATGAAAAAAATATATTATATATATATATATATTTTTTTTCACATTTGTGCCAAACTATACCAGTATAATTATCGCCTACATGTTTCGTTGCAGTGTGCATGAATTTTCAAAATTGTGTCTTACAAGATAAAATCCTTTACCTGTGCGTTCTCGCGGCGGGTCGTAGGGATCGTAGGAATACGATGGAAAAGGACTCAAACAAATGTCGGCGTATCCTGGACCACCGAGAGGATTGGGTTTGATCTTCACGTTCGGCAATTCGGGTCTCCGTGTTTTTGTTTTACGTTCTCTTAGAGCAGTTCTGAAGTAAGTTACTTTCTCGAAACATCCGTGATAATCGCCAGGCGTCGAATGTTTCTTGGCAGGAGAGGGTGGCAACAGAGTTCCTCCGATTTTTGCCTTATCGCGTTCCAACTGCGAAACGGTCGATGTATGAGGTTGGCTTCTTTAGCATTGTCGCTAGAACTGCAAAAGTAATACTCCTCAAATTTCCATATTTAACGCGTGTCTTTAATATCTTTCAAGCTTTCATACAACTTTAAATTCCAACCGATAGAAAATTGACTTTGTGATTTTAGATTCTTGGATTTCGAATCGAAACGCTATCTCGTCGCACTTTGTCGTATTTCTCAATGATTTTAATACTGTTTCAAATTTTGGATTTACGATTCAGAGAAGCCTGTAAAAAATTCTGCGACTTTAGATTTTTCAATTTCAAAGTGACTACAGATGTCAGACACGCGGAGAAAGACAACGCTGTCGGGAATGAATGAATCCGACCCAATTACGTCGTGTGATTACCCGTTCTTTCGCTTCGATGCGCCATGGCTCGTGCAATGCCTCTCCGTCAAAAATTCGCACGAATTTCTCCTCAAATAGATCAGTCGGTGGCCCCGCGAGCATTTGAGGTCCTTTCTCAATACCTTCGCGAAATTTCACAGGAATTCCTTCGTGCTTGTCGAAGGGTGCCGGGGATGGATCGTGGAAATACCCTTCGGAAAATAAAATAGAAGTATCAACGAGTAAAGGAAGTTCTCATCCATCGACGAAGTATACTTTACCTATTCTATCGAGATCCGTTTTTCCAAATCGTTTGCCCAAAGGTTCCAATATGTATCTTCTTTTCTGCATTGTCGTATCCGATTTGATACTTTAACTTATCTTATTTCGTATCTGAAATACGAATAACCTGCAATTTTATCGGATTATCGTACGATCCTGAGCGTCAATTGTCCGAAGAAACGACGAATTCGTCGATAATTCAGTTTTCAACGTCGGAAGATCCTTTTACGGGAAAGTTTTTGAAGAAAATATATTTTTTTAACGAGCCGCCTTTTTGAAATTTCACTTACGAGTACTTACGAGTTGCTCTTCGAATATTTTCAAAGGGAAATCCTCCGACGTAATCTTAAAATCTTTGGGATCCTTCGGACTTTGTTTCGTCGATTTTTAGGAAAACGTAAGCAAAGCAAGCACGTTCTTCGATACGCGCGCTTCAGTTACGTTCGCCGCTTTTTCTCGCAGTCAATATTTTATTCGTCGCGAAATACTAGATTTATGGAGCCATTGGCCATGGAAGGATTCAAAGTTGAGCTTGTTTGAAACTGTTATCCTCTTTACCGACATATCGATCAATCGCTGGCCTACGAAAAAGAAACGAAACGGAAGATCGTTCTATAAAACGTAACGACACCTGTAAATCAAACAAACAGAACTACTTACGATATACGTACACAGGAAGTATATAAAGTTAAAAGGTAGAAGCTAAGACGAGTAGCGACGCGGTGTACAATGAAACAAATACAAACGAGTTGAATCTTTTCGACTCGCTTTCTAGATATAAAGAACGCAAACAGGATCAAAGACGCAACGAAATGTATCATCGTCTTGCTTGATCGTCCGCTTTGCAGCGTCGATAATCAAAGTATAGCAAATTATCCACGATAACGAAAAACTATCGAATCCAATGTACATCGCATACACTGGTCCGACAAATTATTCAAACGCGCGCTACTAAGACTCTGAACAATAAAAACGTCAAAGAAATTTTTCCAAGCCATCTTCCGCCGATAAAATATGATTTACTAAGTCTCTGAAATGCAAAAACTTTCGAATTCGGGATAAAACTTGGCTCGTATCGACTCGATTCCCGCTTGCTGACGTTCGACACATTTCGCGCGAATGAAAATCCTTTCGACGAACACCGACGTAATTCCAAATCCTCGCAATCCTTGGAAAATCTTCGCTCTGGTTTACAAGCAGTCACGGAATCGATGCTACTTCGTGACAGACATTCGTCGTTCTTGAGATTCCTCGGCTTCGGATAACCGAATAGGCAAGAAAACGTTTTCGCCACTGATGAAACGTTCCTAACCGGTCTCTTCGCGGTAATGAGTTGTTCTTAATGAGTTGATGTTGCCAGACGAGATGGTAATGGTGGAAACATTTCATTACCGCGTTGTTTGCGAAGGCCGTTTATCTGCTTGCGCATGATTTATATACATAGACCAGGCAGAGTGTACTTTCCAACCTACGACTCGCGTAATTATTTAGGACAAAAGTTTTCGTTCGTGCAAATGGAATAATCCTACCACGAAGAACAAGCCGAATCGGCGGAATAAGTTTCGTTACTGGAAATCTTCCACCATTATCGACAGCGTTAACTTTTAACTCTAAATTCCAAGTTTACGTCCTAGTATATTCGCTTTTAGAGAAAGAAAGGAAATTCGCGTTAAATTGAAGTTAAACATCGCGTAATGGAGAGATTACATGTTTTCAATTGCTAACTCTCAGCTGGTATCTCCGAGCCATAAATAGCAACGACGATTTGGACTCTTGGTTGCTTAACCTCGAAACGCTCGATCTTCCATAAAACATTGAATAGTTAAACGATAAACATTGCGCGCAAAATTCGAATTGATCATACTCGACGTATTTTTCTCCTGTGATCTCGACACCAATTGAAACGTAGCTTCGTTTCGGCGAGACAATTCTGGCTTGACTATCGCGCTATCGCAAATTCAGCGGCGGTAGTCGGTAGCAGACTGTACACAGACGTTCCGCAAAAAGACGCTGTCTCTCGTCCCATGTTCACCGACGATTTACAGTCCACTCGGTCTGGCCGCGTTCTCGCGCACGTGTACACGCTCTCAGACGTAACTAAGGTTACTGCGCTAAGTTGCAGGCAAACAGATGTAATGGCGAAGCTATGCCGGATAAAGCGAACGTGTGTTTACACGCGAGTCTGAAACATACGGACGTGCATTCGGATGTAGGGAAAATTAGCGCATTAAGCGCGAAATGGAGCACGCCGAGTAAAACTCCGCGCATGGAATTTACAACCGAGCCAAAACACGCGCGCGGTTATTACTTTAAGTTTCGCAGACGAATTATTCGTTAACGAATATACTAAAGCAGTGGCAGCCGAGGTTGCATTATAAGTCCGTAGAGACGGAGCCTCTCTGCGTGCAACGTCTCGCGTATAAGCTTTTTCTGAATCCAGTTTCAAATTGTTAAATCGCAGTCGAAACGTTAATCCGTAAATTGTTGCTACGTAGAGCGAATGGTGGAACTTTGTTGCTACGTTTCGTTGATCGTACAGTGGCACGCGTGTCGCGTGGATGCAGTTGTAGGATTTAGGCTGTTCGCGTGGCATCGTACACAAAATTCAAAGTAGCTTCACGGATCAGGATATTTCCAAAGAAACGCTGTACACGTTTCTCCGTAGCTTTCTCCGAGGCGATAATTTTTTAGCGATCGTACGAACATTCGCAACGTTCGAAACTTCGTCGAGTTCTTGATCGAACGTTCGATAGAAAACCTTATTACGATTAGCCGCGATCGTGAAGATATAAATTCGCGTAGACGTTCGAGGTGTACCGATCTCCAGCGTCGAGAAGCTTTATCGTATCCTTAACCGAACCGTGTCGAACCGTAACGAAATATTCTTAAAAATTGGTACATCGCGACACCGCAAAACCCAGCCGAATCGAACCGAAACGAAATTCCTTGAAACGTCGTTAACTGTAAAGCGCATCGCGATGCGGTGGCTGTAGGTTCGCGATAAAGTTCGCGGAAGCGGGGAACTCCATTATCCAGAGAGGCGACAATACAACTTTCCTTTTCAGCGTAGCTGCGGATCGTTGCTGGAGCGAATCTCTCGGAGGATCGGTCGCTCCACCGCGGAATCGGGTACGCGTCGTACCGGCAATTTCCTGCACCCTATCTGCCGCCATATTTTCATGGGATCCGGTTGCAGTCGGCTCGCGGAACCGGAGCGACAACGGCTGCGATAATAACTAAACTTTCGATTGCCGGGGCGAACCATTAAGATAAGACGAGGCAAAAGGGAACGACGCCCAGCTTTAAGGAGACCAACGGAAGATGAACAGAGTGCGGTAGAGAAAGCGAGACAGACAAATAGATAGATAGATAGATAGATAGGTAGATAGATAGATAGATAGATAGAGAGAGAGAGAGAGAGAGAGATCGACTCTCGAGTTGGAAATCGGTGGATGGTGGAAGATGAGAGGAGAGTTCGGTGAAATCGGAAAAGAAGGTGTCGGAAAAAGGAAGCGGAACGGAGACGGTCTCTCCTGAAAGGAAGCCAAGTTACCGGAGAAGGAGGTAAAGGAGAAAAGGACGCGGATATATATCTGCCTTTCGAGAGATCGATTAAGATTAAACGCCTAGTTGCCGGGCTTAAGTCCCGGATACAATAGGGTAGCTGAGATTGGGTTTCACGGATTGAAATCAAGCATGTGGTCGTTTAATTTGCAAATGGAAAGGGTCGCGGCCACTCTGTCGTTTCTTTTAAGGTGCTTCTGAAAGGGATAAAGTCTGACAGGTGACGCTCCGGTCAAGGAATATTGCCGCGTTGCTGCGGTCCAACTTGCTCGACCTTGTCTAGTCGTTGTTGGAACGCGGAAGAAGTTGCAGGGAACTATAGTACTTCGTGCAAACTCGGAGGAGTTTGTTTCTGATTAATGTCGGGATGTCCGAAGCGGACGAGTGCATTTTGTAGGTTAATTCGAAGGATTAAAGACGGTAACTAGGAGTTTGAAGAATATATTCGGGAGAAAATGTAAAGTATGCATCCGTAAGTAGAGAAAAGCAACGTTGCCAGCATTGTTTCTTCGTCTCCTTAGGCTAAATGGAATCGTGGATATACATCGTCTGCTTTCTATTGTTAGTTATAAAATAATAAGAAAGAATCGTCTGTCCTCGTCGTCAGAAAATAAAACGACTATTTCAATAATCTCGCCATCCGAGCTGCGAGGATTACAGCGAAAATCGCGAGATAAACGCATCGAATGTAGGTTACACCTAGACTGCGGATTTTTATGCACTTATAGGAAGTTGGAAGATGTAAAAATATATAGAACCCCCGATGCGGAGTACTTGTTAGAATATTTAGTAAATAATACGATTGTCTATCCGGGTTCCATATTTTCAAATATACGTCGTATCTTGTCGACTTCTTCATAAAGGCGTCGTAAAATCATTTGAACGACTTTGTGAAAAATGAACTATTAGGTACCTGGACTTGCACGAACGCGATTAGGAGGCAATTAGTTTGTTCGGGCGCAGTGGAATCGTCAAGCGGAGGCGAGGGCTGAAAATCATTCTCTGTGCCGTGAATCTGCGAGAGCCGCGCAAAAAATGACTAGAAGCGCGAGGATCCAGGAAAGATTAATGCGTTAACGAGAGTTTCAGGTCATCCACTTTATCTGGAGGCCGGCTACACCGGAGGATAGGTAATTTAAAAATCCCGAACGCGTAGATACTGTTTGCCCTTTCTCATTCTCGATATTCAGCTCATTTTTTATTCCTTTCTTTCTCCGTGCCTCTCCTACTCTCTTCCTTCTTTTTTATTTATTTTTTTTTTTTTTGTACTTATTACAATATCAAGCGAGTAATCTCTCCCGAGACCTGACTCTTGCCACGAGCGTGAACGAAGAAATCAATTTTCGAAATAAAAAGTTTTTACGTTTCATTAACGATAACGATAATCCATAGAGCAACAAGCGTCTGAGCTATTTAGGTATGTCTAATTCTTTCCGCTAAATAACGTTTATCTTGACAAACGTAAAAATAGCTGTAAAAAGGCTAAAGACGATTGAAATTAAAAATGACTCGAACGTACCGATAGTAAGAATCATACCGGAGACGTGCGAAGAGGTAGAGTTCTTTATCCGGATATTTCCTCCAATGGCAAATCGATATTTCGAAAAGGATCGATGACGCGACGTGTGCGTCATTAGGCGCGGCATACGAACACCGATGACGTGTAGGTTACGTCGTTAGACGCGAAAGTATTTAACATCGATGTGATCTGTTAACGATGATCCGACAATGTGCTCGAAATCAGAAAAAACGAGTTTTTGTCGGTATTTAGGATTCTAACTGCGATGTTTCTCTGATTCCAATTCGCGTCTACGATCGAACCGAAGCAAAACCGTGCAACGAAAACGAAAAAGGAGCGACGCAATTAGATTTGTATCGCGTATCGAAGTTTCCAAATGGTCGTTGATTCCGTGTTAGTTTCCTGTTTTTCGCGAGCGTGCGCCATTCGTTTCACCCCGTGGCGAGCGCACCCGTGGATAATCAAGAAGTTTGTCACGAACGCGACTTGTTTGATATATGCGTTCATCGCAGAATAACGAAATTAAGGAAGCGCAGTTCGATCCTTGCTATCGGTCTCTGGGAAGATACCTTGGCCTGATTCGATCTCATTAGTCCGAAAGGGAGAACGTCGCGGAGGAGGAAGAGGATACTCTGGAGAATATCGAAGCGCGTCTTTCAACACGACCTGACAAAAAATGAATGGAGATTGTCTCTGTTTTTCTAGTCAGGAGAGATTTCTCGATGCCAATCGTTTCCCCTCGTGTTCGTTTCACGTTTGATACGTTTCATTTGTATCCAATTTCGTTGTGCTTCGATATGACGCAAAGGTAGAAATTTAATGACTATTTATGAAACCGAGAATTCCTAACGAATACTGTTATTTATTATTTGCTTACGGATTTTTAAACATATACGTATTTCTATGAATACTAGTAAAGAAATAGATAGATATAGAGATTTGTTTCGCTCGACAAAAATTACAGGGAATATCCTCTACGTTAGATACGTTTGCGCGTTATAAGCATTCTGTGCATATTTGTACTTTTAAGGTTCGCGTAAATGCGTACAACTATCGGATATACGTACGTATTTATCGATGGAGAGATAGTGCTAAGGAAAGCAAAATATCAAAGACAATTAGAGTTAGATTATTGTCAAGTGATTTACAACTTCGGTTATTTATAATCGTCGCGTAATATCGAATTCTTAATCATGATTTCCAGAAACAGTGTCCAAGGTATTGCGAGATATTAAATTTTAGCTAATTGCTCCGGATTTTTGGATATGTATAATTCTACTTATTTTAAAAGAATCCCGCTAAAGACCGGTATTTGGAATTAACTCGGTGGCAAATTCTGTCTGCGTTAGAAGGCTGAGTACACCAGCGAAGAATTTTCTTTAGTTACTTAAACAACTTTGCCGGGTTTCTCGTGTAACGGTTTTCCCTAAGAACAGTTTCCCAAGGAAGCTTAAAGTTTCGTTGAGCATCGTGAGTTTAACCGGAACAAAAACATTTCTGTTCACCGCCAAAGCCAGCCGGGCCACCCTTAAACGGCCGAAACGACTTTCATCATAATACGGTATCGCGACCCGAGCGACCGCAATAAAAAAATTTCATTAGCAAAGTAATTAATTAAATGAGTCTCAAATACGGCGATACCACCGATCGTAACGCGTTCCTTTACTGGATTCCGCGGGACAACGCCGAATGTTAATCCGCGACGATGAACATTTCACCCATAAATACGCCATCATCTGGAAATTTCTATTTCGCATCGTTGCTGTATCATTTACGATATCCCGATATATTATCGATTATATCGGAGGGAAAAGACGCGAGCGTGCATGGAAAGAACAAGACGGGATATAAGATAGAATAATAATAAAGAATAAGAAGAAGAAACAAGATGAACAATACGAACTACGATATATATATATATAGCTTATATATATATATAGCTTCGCATTGGCGAAAGTTTTCGTTGTAATTACTTCGAAAGGAATTTAATAACTGTAGTTCTATGTGGTGTTAATGTTCAATGCGTATCGGTGTAGTTGCCGGAAAACAATTCCTGCAAGTTTGGTCGAATTTCAGATTATAATTATATTTGTTCGTTAGAACGCTTGTTCGAGAGAATCCGATGATACCGAACAGGGTCCGAAATCGATAAATAGATACGTAATTAATTTGTTTCTGAAAAACGTGGGCTAATTGGATGACGTAAGGAAACTATTTACGTTGTTTCGTTATTGGTAACAATTTTTTCTGCTGCATCGGAGTTTCGTTTATTTGCTTTTATCGTAGTTTTTCGTTTTAATCCGAATTCTACCAATTTCATTTGCGTCGTTCGAACGAGCCTCTTAGAAGCCAAGCTGATCAACTCCGCTTTTTATCAATTTCCTAATATCATTACGTAACTACAAGAATTAAAAAACGTAAAAAACAGACGATTTATTTCCATAAGTTCGTTCGTGGCTAGAGCATGGCGTAAATAATGGTAAATTCAGACGTGAATTTAAAAACACAATATTTCTAACATCGTCGTTGTTCCTTATTTTTCGATTCATAAAGTCGATCTGCGTGGCTGGCTGTAACATTGAAATCTCGCTTTGACATTCCTTTTAAACTTCACCCAACAAAATATCATCGAAAATATCAGCGTTATTTAGTTTGAAAAATTATCGAAAAGTTTTAATCTGAAATAAAATTAACGTCCTATTGCTATTTCGTTCGTTTCGTTTGCACGTGATGCGCAGCAGCTAGCAATCGTTTACGTTAAAATTATCGTCCACTCTACATTGAGAATTTCATTATAGCAGAGTTACATATGTCATTGTATTTCACGAGTGGTTGGAATAATTTACATTTCGGTATCTTCGTAAATTATTCTAGCACAAATATCGCATGACTTGATGCGTTCTACATAATTTGTACATTTAGTACCTAGAATAATAGAAACGTTTTGAATAAATTTACTTGTCGCTTGCGCTAATGTACATAATCGATATCATATCTATGAATTATACGTAGCGGTGCATTTGCTTAAAGAATTCAATGATAAAATAATCGAATTCAAAGTTTCACGCTATTTTTTCAAATTCTACGACCAGACCGCGTCGCCTATGCATCGAATGTTTACGATCCACTTGGCGCATTGAACATCGCCTGCTCGTTTATTTTCCTTTGAAAGAAAAATGCTCAAGCGCGATCCCTCTTTTGTTCCGACAATAAAGATCGTTTGTTCGCGCGCTCATAAACCAACAGAACAATAATTTTATCAAGACGCGCAGTTATGTTTCTTACCGTGAAGGGCTTGATCCGTAAAATAGTCGCGTTATTGCTCGTAAACGCTGCGAACTGACCGTGAAATAAAATATTCTCGCGTGCTATGTAATCAAAAGTTTCATGCGTCGGCTTCGTTATAAAAATTTGACGACCTGTCCACTCCGTAAGAAAGCCACGTAATAACAATTGCATGAAAGGTAACGTCCATTAGATTTTCACCGTTTAATTCCAAGATGAAAATCATCGAGCCAAGTTCCTTGAAACTTTTTAATCTTCGAAATGTTCCATTTCATCAAGGAAGTATAATTTTTTATTCTCCAAGTTCCGAAAGCTTTGGAGAAGTTTTAATTATAAGAAATATATATTTGTGACTCAAACAACATTTTTACAGGGAACCAGTCAGTTAGTACACTATCCGGGGATAATTAATTTCCCTCTGGATTCTTCTTTTGTACACTACGCGACGATAATGAATTTTGTTCCTTTCTTTTCCTATGGTGTATTAGATTAATAAACCTCGTCGAGAAATGTAATTAAAAATTATTAATTACGATAAATTGTAGGGAAAAAGAACCGAAGGCAGTGTTTCCAACAAATTACCTTGTAACCTTTACATTTCAAAATGTTTTACATAACTCGCACAATATGCGATTACGCGTCAAAGTTTTCTATGACGAATGTTCAAATACTTCCGCAAATGAGCCACTGTACGCGTTCAAACAATGCGGATAGTTTTATGACAAATGACGTTGACACGATGGCAATGAACGGGTGGAACGACCAGGCCAAGATATTTCTGCTTCGTTAATTCGAAACTGGGAGAAGTCAGCTCGGCGACGACGTAAAGCCGATCGATCTGTGCCAGCAGCTTTCTCGAAGAGGATGTTGTTCGATGGTCGAAGCAACCGCACAAACAGATCGCCAGAAAGGCGATGCTTAAGCATCAGACGAGAGACGTAGTCCGGCTGCCTATGTCGTACGAGCGGCACGCGTCCCAGGACCAATGGGAGAAGCCACAGAACTGCAGAATTATCGATGCCGCGGTGGCATTGCGGCGCCGTGTCCATTAATTCGACGTTAGCCTAAGGGGCTTTAAATAATTAATCCCGCGGCCCACCTGCCGCGATTAAACGATGCAATTAGACCGACCCGTGGGTTTATTTAACCGAAGATTGCCGACCTTCTGGCCGCTGACTTTCTCCGCCCTAGAACATCTGGTTTGGTGGTATGAAAGTGGGAAAAACCATTAAAAGAAGTGCGAACACCGCGTTGAAGCGAAGACGATGGGCGAGGGAAGGTGTATTAGCCAGAGAAAATTTGCTTTGAGATTGTTTTGTGAACGAGTGGGTTTTAGAAAGGCGATAAGAAGAGGGTTGGATTATACGTAAATAACGAGGCTGCATTTAGTCGTGGAATAATTTTAGAAGAGTAGACACGATCATAAAGTTTCATGGATAGAATTAACGAAAGCTGAAGATACTCGTCTGTATTCATTTTCGCGTTCTTACGAACGTAACTAAAGAAATTTGTTTCGTTCGTTAAATATCGTAACGAACGCTCTACTTTTGCTTCGCTTGTTTTTCTATATTCTGCACGAACTCTGTAGATCTTTGCATCCTGAAATTTCTACACACGTGGAATCGTGATTCACGCGATCAATCAATCCTACCAGACTTAACATAGTACCAACGTTCGTCCTCTTTCGTCTAAACAAAGTTATCGTACGCCTGCAATTTTATCGAACAAATAATCTGGCAAACGTTCCAAGTACGCTTCGTCAAAAGTCAAATTATCCAAGGATTTCTCAACAAATCGGAGCACTTTGACAAGCAAATGACTAGAAAATCACTTGAAATTGCTCCACAAGTACAAATCTCGAACAGAAGCTAATAAGAGTCGCGTGATCATCGGTAATGACGTAAGTAGTTAAGGAGAGGAGAAGTCAGCCGTAAGGAAACCAGAATGTACATTTGGCAGAGGCAATATAGTCGGTGGAAGATGTCCCATTTGGGATGGTCGAAGTGTCAAGCCGTTTATATACACGGTCCAGTGTCGCTATTGTTGGCAAATTGGCGGTGGACGGATCCGTCGACGATGACCGGGGTTTGATGAAGTAATGGACGTTCTCTGTCGACGTGTTGACCCGTACCGATTATATACACTGTAATAGTACATACACAGGAGACTACAGGCAGCATAGTGACTACCGATACGTGTACACACGGCTTTGTACGTGCATCCTTTACATGCACGCTGTTACCTGTATATGCATGTAGACGAGCAAACGCGAGATCGTTCGCTCTTGCTTTAGTCCCGGGCCTGTTTCGAATTCCAATGAAATCCTATCAAGCGCATTCCTTGGTCTCTTATCGAGCCGAGACTGCCGCTCGATAAATGATCCGACCGTCCTGCAATTTTAAGTCTATTACATCTTCTCCGTTTCATCCTGGTATACACCGTGCATTCGACTAGTTCGCTGATCGATTTTGTTTTAAGACGCCTCTTTGAATATTATTCGTAGTTCTCGTCGATCGAATTGTTCAGCGTGTAATTTCGACGCGTCCGAGCGATAAGTACAATTAACGCATAACAGATGTCCGTAGATTATATCGTTGCGAATATTTGACGGCCAAGTGTGCAACGTCAAATCAAAAAGGGAAAACAAGATCGACGTCTGGGTTATCGATGAAGTGCAAGACGATCGGGACACGTTTCTGTAGACTGTAAAGCGAATTATGATTATAATATAATATCGTGCAATAATATTAATATTTCTCAATTTTGTATGTTTAGAATTAGCAATTGTCCCGTGACGTTTCATCGATCTGATTTTATATGTATTATGGACAGAAGCATTCCCAATATTTCTTTGCTGTATGCTTGGGACAGTTGTTAGATACGTTTGCTTTGAAATTGGAAGAAATTCTGGATAAATGATGTTTTAATGTGAAATTTAACGGGATAGTTAATACGATAACGAAAGTATATGCTGTTAATATATTAACGACTTTATTAAAAGATGCATAGAATTTAAAATTCGTAATCTACGTCGAACGTAAAAATTTTTATCGAATACAGGAGATATCGTAAAACTTTCGAGCAGAAGATGGGTTTCTCTGAATTCTGATTCGTGGGCTTTCTATTCGACGTTGTTTGTACGTTTACTACGCTAAATAAATGCTATATAATACCCGTAACCGTGTATTGATTACAGTTTACAGCTAATGTACGGAGAGATATTAACGAAGGATTCAATTTGACAGAGGTATTAATTTATCCATTGTAGTAGCTTTGATTAATACATTCTCTATTTCCATTTTAATTAAATAGCTATAGAATATCGTTTCCTTCTTGGAATAGTTGGAAGTTATTTTTTATCGTCCATTCTATTAACGTCGCCATCTGTTGAAACAATATTTAGAAAACGATATTCAAATTGTTAATTGTCAGCGCAATGTGTTATGCAATGGCGTCGACACAATGTATTACATGGCATTCATTACCACCACACACTGTCACGCATTGTTGTGTTATACAATATCGATTACTGCCATGCAAGTTATACCATCTATTACGCGATATTATACGCCATTAATAATTGTCATTCCACTTAAAATAACCCAAACAACGAACAATAAACCTTATTTGCAAACTATAATTCCCTTTAGTTTGCCAACATCTTTTAAAAGTTTCTCGATATCTGTCGAAAAGAATTGTCCATACTTTACCATTTATAATCCAAAACTAAAATATAGGCCCGAACTAAATCCAGAATAAAAAATGATTCGTAATTTAAAATGCTTAAAATCCTGACATACGCTCAAACGTAATGCGATAATTGAATATTCGATATTTTTTAAAATTATCGACAAACATTTTCTAAATTCTTAGCTCGTCAGAAATTTTTAGGCAATTGGGTGTTTGCTTGTACGAACGTAGAGTTCTTTCAATGTTTTATATTGAGATACGATGCGAAGGCACGCTTTTGACGAAAGCTTTCTACTAGCTTTGTTGCGTTACGAGCGAACCTGAATATGTTTGAACACGATTATAGAAATCCGAATCTTATTCATCAATGTCGACAATGCGGTGCAAATTAGTCGAATTTCTTTTAGAACTGGATGAGTTTCTACGATAATTAATCGCCATGAGAGTACTATATTTGGTAACCTGAATATTTTCTCAATATACAAATAACCACGACCTCAAATTATATACATCTTGATATATTTCTGATTTTCGAATGTCAGAATCACGTTCGTTTACTTGACGGTCGTCTAGTAAAGTTCAAAAGGTTTCTCTTGTTACACTGTTATTACTGAGAAAATGAAAAAACGTACTCGCTATTTAGTTCATAACCTGAACCATTAACTGCACAGAGGAGAGAAGCTATACCGAGAGAGTAAATGGTTGACCTGTACTACTTACAACTGTGAAATTTAACGTTACATCGAGAAAACTTAATTTAAAATTCCACCATCGATATTCTTGTCAAACGAGAGACAATTTTAGCTTCGTCGGACGTAATTTATAGAAGAATGAACTTAAATTATAATTAATTTATTCTTCGCTTGTTTATTTCACTCCTACTTAGTGACACTGACAAGGAGGATTATAAAAGAGAAAATTTAATTTTTAAAATAATTCGAGAAGCTCCAACTGAATTTCAATTCTGTAACCAAGAGTCAAAACCATCTTTCTGCAAATAAATCAACGCATCTTGAATATGAAAAATATGAAAATATTAAGAATACTAGGCGTTTCATTTTTCAAACACGAACCTGAGAAACATAGAGATCGTTGTCCTTGTACATGGTAATTTTCCTTGGACGTAAATACGCGGGTGATCAAACGAAAGTCACTTTTCATTGTAACGAATACGATGGTCGCGTAATCACGCGGCAGTCTGGCCAAAACGCATTTATTTTCGTCTGGTC
Source organism: Bombus waltoni (assembly GCA_014737395.1). Lineage (NCBI taxonomy): Eukaryota > Metazoa > Arthropoda > Insecta > Hymenoptera > Apidae > Bombus > Bombus waltoni. The sequence continues at coordinate 1,616,918 of JACXII010000008.1, read as the reverse complement.
GGCCAGTTTCTGCGATTACGCTCTCGCGCAATAACTTCTCGTCGTCCTACGGTCAGTGCCACGGATTCGCTGAATTTAATTAAATCTCCGTGAGATGTAATTTTCTAATTTAGTGAAAAACTACCCGAATCTGTTCCGCGTTAAGCGTCCCTCGTAATAAATGACTCTCAAATTTATCCTAATAGGAATAACAGATTTACCAATTTGGATTTTTATGTACGCGCTTTGCAGGAAGGAAAAATATGAAGTGATTCGTTTAGTATGCAAAAATATCTGCGCCTCGCACGCGTATGAATACAAATCAACCAATGCGAATTAGCATCGGCATACGGGAAAATTAATCATGGAAAAGGCGAAACGTTGTAACGCAATCCAATGTAATTTTATTGTCACTTAAAAGGGAGAGGGTAAAATTTCATTCCTACGAAGGAGATTTTTGTCCCTGTTTGGAAGAGTTTATTCGAATAATGCATTTGTGGAGATGATATTTTCGTATTTTTTTATGAATTTGATTATTATGGGTAAAATAGCAATTTCGATGAAACGCCGACAAGTCGTTGCATTTTTTAAGGAAATACGGCGGCTGAAGAATTAGATGTCTGTGAAAACGTACCCTAGTCACCCAACCCCTGTTTTCTATTTTTTTCTTTTTTTTTTTTTTTATAAATTCAGGCAGCGAAGTTGTGTCACGATGATACATGGCCGACCACCAGCATGCGTCCAGAGATTCCAACCACGACATAGTAGCATCGTGCCATCATGATGCGAAATTATGACGGAAGGCTATTCCCTTTTTGCTTCTGTTCCACCGCAAGGAGCAGAGAAATGGCACGAATCTGACTACAAAAAAAAAAAAAAAAAAATTATAGGGCTAAAAATCGTACAAATGCAGATTTTGTATTTATCGCATATATTATCGTGATATTTAAAATCGTAATTGAATATTTAGAGAAATTTTTTGCTGAAACAACATACATTTTCCGAGATTATCGTTCATGTAATATAATATTACTTTATACATCGATGTTCGAGCTGAATGTAATGTGAATGGAATTAATTCGAAGAAGTTGAATCATGGAAGTATGAATTATTGATTGAGTTGAATTATTGAATTATTATGAAAGACTGCGATGTCGTGATGTCACCGATACACGAAGAGCTACACATTCATAGCGGTTAATTAGGCAACATAGCGACGTGTTTGTTCGTCAATATCGAATGCAATTTATGCAATATTCATGAAAGACAATTTCCACTTTGTTGGTATACGTTTAATTATATTTGCGCAAACTGTAAACTCAATTGCTTAATTAGTGTTGATTACATTAAATATGACTACACGTTATACGTTAATACCAACATTCTAAAATAGAAAAACCTATATCGTATTATTTGTCCGTCATTCGTGTTTCCGTCTTAAGCAGAAACTTATTTAAACACGCTCGCGTTTTTCAAATAGAATTTCCTCAAAAGCGAAGCCTCCAATTTGCGACTTTATTATTTTTGATTTTCCTCTTATTTCTAGTCCTACAATCTCCCCGATCCCGTTTGTATCGTGAATTCCGGAGCACCCTGTATAATATATCCAATACATACAACAATTTCATCGTAACTCAGACATCTACGAACCGTACCAAAACTCTTCAAGAATTTACTCATCAAATTCAGATTTTAACAGCTTAAATAGCACCGTGGAGGACAATTTTCGTGCACGTGTTGGAAGCGCAATACGAATAGCGCAAACTTTTACCCCTATATTTCCTTCTAGCCGAATCCACGTTCACTTGTTACGCTTTTATTCCTGCATCGTGCGTTGTCATGGTCGATGGCCGGCCAGAGATCCCATTTTCGTGACAGCGCGTTTAATTAAGACGCGTTCTTTGCCTTTTGATCGCGTAATTTCCTTAGCCGGGACGGTGACTCTAAAAAATTAGCTGGCTTTCCACCGGTCGAATATGAATGCGACAGCGGCGAGGCCTGAAAGGCCTCCTTCGCGTCTCGGTTACATACCCGCGCCGTATGGTAAGTTATGGAAATGAGAGAACTCTCGCGACCGCGCGTGCGTATGCCGATTTATTAGAGGGCTGACCTGATTCCTTTCTCCTTCTTCTTGAGACCGTGGACGCTGCTACGACGAAGACCTGCTTCAGAATAAATTCACCGTTAAGCGCGTAGTATCGCGAAATTTCGTGTCGAGTGGACTAGGAGGACATAGGCTTACTGGGAAGAGGATCTCGCGAACGTACGAGCCTATCGAGTTTTCCGGCTCTTCGATCGAACAAATTGCACGGCGGCGGAGAAAGAAAATGGGTTTAAAGCGTACGTGAGGTGATAGAAATATTAGGAATGAAGCATCGGGTCACGCGTTAAATTAATATCTCGCGATTGCTTCAATGGCGCACCGTGATGAGCACGTTCGATCATAATTATTTGAAGAACGAGCCTCTTCGAAACGAATAAAATTTCCTACATTTGATAATTGCACTTTGGCGCATGAAATATAAATATCTCGTGGAACCTTGGTTGCGTGGGATATTTGGAAACGGCTACTCTAATTACCAAAGGTTTCCAGGCAACTTTCCAGAATAATTTTCTCCGTATAAGAAATTTGGAAACGAGCTCTTAATACGTATCGTTCCTCTTGGAGATTATTTTGTCCCTTGAAATTAAACAGCAATGAAAATAGGTTTTTATCGGGCGATGCCGTAAATAGCGCGACTGCTTTTTAAGTAATTTTCCAAAGTAATTCTTCATACAAGATATTCGAGAGAGCTCTCGATAACGCTTCACTCGTGGATTATATCGTTCCGTAATTGTTCAGCAATTCAAATAGGTTTTTATCGGGCAATCTCATAAGCAACGCGACTGTTTTCAGTATGAATAACAACCGAAGATAAAAATCTATTTGCCGGCAATTAATTAACAACGTATTTTCTTTCATCTTCTATAATCGTTTGCCATCTCCTAGCTAAATTTCCTGTATCCCATTTATCGTGTCTCTGTCGTGACAAATTATACCGCTTTAAATTCAAGTTTCGAAAAACCGCGTTACTTACTACGGATTCACCTAATAAATCAGGGTGAATTGAAATAAAGTACAGGATCGATTAGGTACTATGAATTTTATTGTATTTACCTTGTCGAATCTTACAAATAGTGAACAGCGAATATCGACGTTAAATTAATTTTCTATCGTTTCCTTTTTCGCTTTCGTCCGTTCTCCCCTCCCACGAAAATGGAATTTCCCTACAACGTGTTTGCGCCATCCTAACCGCGTTAACGACCATTAATAGTACCAATAACTTACAGATGCTTATAGACGTACGTGTCTTCTTATTTACTTTATCGTTATCGTATCATGGATATATTACTATGGATGATGAGATGTGATTAGCGATGAGCAAGTATATCGAGCCGAAGACTTTACACGAATCTTCTTCGATTTTTACACACATGCACTCTGACGAACGGAATCCTGATCGAAGATCGAAACAGACACTTCGTGTAATTATATTGGGAAAAAATCGCCGTTTTGTTTCAGATACAAAAAGAATAGATCCTATAGTATATGTTTTGCTTTATCCTTTGTACCACGCGTCTGAAACACACGTACAAAAATTGCATCGATTTAGTGCCACTTGTTTGCTTTGTCCCTTATTTATTTTCAACGATAGCTTCGATAGCTCGAAGCTTTGATAATTAAAAGATAGCTTCAAGTGGGAGCAAAATAAAAATTTGCACGATACAAATGCAAGATGATCGGAGATTATACAATTTTTTATAATCGATTATAATTACATGTAATCGTTGGGATCGAGATCTCTGCATTGATTAAATATCGTCTAATTGGGTTGCATCGATCTCTTCGCAAATTTAAGTTTAATTTACAAGTAATCGTTAGCACCTAATGTATACAGAATTATCGGTAAAAATTCGGTAAAAATTGCAAATTATACAAATTCACAAGCATCTATCAACTTGTCAAATATCAAACTTCGCTGTGCGTATTTAACAGTATAACGGCAACTTTTCCCCTTGTGCGCATGATTTTTCAATCTCCGATCGGGCGAGTCTCGTGTGACTTACTTTCTCTAACTTCGTAATACTTTGTTTTTTCTCTTACGTTACTTTATCTTACTTACGATCTGTTTCTTTTTTTCTTTTCTTTTTCGTTTCTTATCAAATGCGTTCCGAATAGCTCGTGTACTCGTACTCGAAGATACATACGCGGGGACGCACACATACAAAGACCGTACACACGCATGCACACGAAAATGTTCTTACTCACTGGCGAATGGCGTTGCCGTTATTTGCATATCGCACAGGACGCGGCCGTGAAAATTTCATCGTTAATGCTCATTCGATCGGACGAAGATTAAAGATCCATTAGGGATGTTTCCATGATTTTGAAAGCAGGATTTGCTCGTCCTCTCGTCGTACAAATTTGTAACGTACGATTCGATGCAAGAATTGAATTTTTCATCCAGTTTCAAGCGATATTTTGACGTATCCAATAATGGGAAACCGAATATCGCGGGGAACAAATTTTAACAATTAATAATGCAAAATTTCCTGCTGGAGGGAAGAAGCAACGCAATTGAAAATTTTGCTAATTTCGCGATTAACGAAGTTATACGAGAAAGATGCTGTTCTGTTGTTTCTTGTGATTTTCAAGTGTTTTATCTTTAATCGCTACTCTGTGATCTCTTGCTCGACAGTCGGTGAAACACGCGATTCTTTCATCGATAATGTACTTCGAAAATCGATTATATTTATCGTACGTTACGCGACGAGTACGTATTACGTTATACGTCGTCAAGTGGAATCGATTGAATGCTCGATCGATTGTTCGTTTGTATCTTGCGATATTTCGATCGTTACGAAACTCCTGGTCCTACGTTTGACGAGCCTGTTCGTCAAGTTCGTCGTGTTTCTATAAAAAAATCGGTGTTGATTCAATCTCTCTCTAAAACTAATTCTCAACATCACACGATATAAAAAATGCTTGTTTCGCATAAAAGAAAATTGCGATTCGTTTATTAACAGATCTCGCTTTGTTTCATCTCGAAGTAATAATTCAAACAACTCGCAATTTTTCGACATTAAATTTTTAACGGCGCTGAATCGCTGAATTTAGTGGAGCAGAAATATTTAATTTTTAATGTATACGCCTTCGACAATCCATGAATCGTTTAATTAATGTTCCTCGCGCATTCAAAATGCGGTACGCAAGATCAAAGGAGGTCCCTGCCGTCGGAAATCCATTTTTCTATAACACGTATCAATTTATCCAGGCACCATCCGCAAGAAAATAGGAAATCGTCGTTCCGCGTTCAATGCGTTAAACAATCTCCGTTTTTCACCGATCTGCTGAATAAACATACGAGAAAATAATAATATACGCTATGGAAGATAATAAATTGAGAAAATTCCAGTTAAAATCAAAATTCGATCGCGTAGGTTTCCCTGTTGAAATTTTACTTAATTAATATTTAAAGTTCCGCATAAACATACGAATTTTAATATAATTTTAATTAAAACGAAATTAATCGCAAAGCATCTTTTTAAAAGATGGCGAACAGTATTCATCTCCATTATACTTTCATTCGATACATTATTTATCAACGCCTGTATCTTTCGTTTTTAAACATTTCTGTTCGGTTATGATGTCAATCATAATTTTTTGCAGAAATATTTCTTCGACTCTATTGTCTTTGTTATCTTTCAACAAGGAGACAAGAAATTGTAGCCGAACCAATGAAAATTCCATCGAACAAATTCTATTACATTCATGAGTGGCGTTCGTTTCGATTACTGAAATTCCTTCTATACGTAGTTTCGTTATAGAGTTTAGCAGTTGGCGAGTGAAACGACGCGAAAAATTTCCACGGTTCTCGTCGTTCCAACGATCAGTGAATATTATACTAAACAAATATTGTACTAAATGTTCCAGCAAACACGGAATAGTAATAGCGATATAGTTATTGCTCGACAGTTTCGAATGGAACTACAAAAGTACTATATAGTTGTTAAACTTGTATGACGTGCTTTAAAAATTGATCGGTGTAAAAACGGGATAAAAAGTAACGCGCAAAAAAGATTATACGGTGGGACAAAGTTTAATTCAGGATAATAACAGGTTAAATCATTTACTGAAACAATAATGAGAGAATATACGCGGTTAAATGAAAACGTAATTCTCGATATGCTTCTCATTTTCAATTTAAACTAGATCCGTTCGACTTTGATGAATTGTAGAAACCATAGAAACGACAGTGCGCACAATGAAAGCTTTATACCCCTTTAAAGCCAAGCCTGGCTTCCGTGGAACGCTTTCAGATCCAATTTAGACCCAATTATGGTGGTATTATATTTTAAAAAATTGCAAAGAATCGTACGTGTTTAGTCTTCCAATATGAAAGCCACTAAATAATTTCACATTTTTCTTCTATCGACGTTTTATCATTAAATAACCGTCGAAAAAGATCGCCTTTAATTATTTCGAAATATCCCGTTTGAAATTGTACAATACGTGACAAACTATTACATTTTATCGTAACAGCGAGTTAACACAACGATATAATTTCAGAAATTCGAAGAAACGTCTTGTACGTTTCTAAATTTTGAAACGATCAATCCCATCTTACAAAGATTCCAACGAATAAAATTCTGCTCGAAAATGCAAAACATTTTACATTATAAACGAGATACAGGTACTTCGCATAAGTCCAAAACAACGTCTTACGAGCTTTAAATTTTTGAACGATCAATTCCATGCTCTAAAAATTCCATAAGCGAATGAAATTCTTAAATACACGAAACGAAGAAAACATGGTAACCATAACGATATGAATATATATATATATGTATGTATATAGAGATAAAGAGAAGAAAAAAAGAACAAAGAATAAGCAAAGAGAATTCAACAAGACGAAGAATCCGGTTCTTCGGAATTCTTTTTCCTTCCAAAGTGCAGAAAATCTACAACATTGGACGAACGATCAAAATAATTCCATTAAAACGAACGTATCGTTTAAAGTAGCTCTCCGATTATTCTTCGAATAATCAGGCGAGTAATTTCTCAGTTAATTTGCGAGTAGCTCGGATATTCGACGCGCTAATTGATTCAAAGTGGAAAAATCGAGAGAAAACGCGGTCGAGCTTCCCGTCAACGTTTGTCACGATGGAAACCGAATTCACCCAGTGTTTACCATTAATTCGCAAATGCTTCTTTTTACGAATTCCAGCGGGCGACAGAGGTACGCTCTTCAAGAAATAGAAATGGATGACGATTCCGGTGGGAGACTGGGCCATCGCCGAGAAAAAGCCACGAGGATAGTGGATGGTTTCGAGAGGTAAACAAGATATCACGGATACGAAACGATAAATGAGAGGGAGCACCCTGGCGGAGCAGTGGAAGAACCGGCGAACGAAAAAGTTCAACCAGACAAACGGATTACCATTCTTCTCCCTTTATAAAGAATTGGAATCGCTGCTTCGTAAACGCGTAAAAGAATATTCGTGCATGCGAATAAGAAATCTCGTCGATAAAACGATAATTTGTTTTTCGGCGATCCTGTCTTCGATCTTTTAGCTCGCCGTATAATTTTTCTTTCGAAGCTCGTCAAGCGATTGGTAGAATGGTATTGGATCTTTTCGCGAAGGTGTTTGTCGCTTGTACGAGCAATAAATATTTTGATTCGATTAACGAACGATAAAAACGATACACGGTATTAACGATACGTGACGTGCGATATGTAACGATGTTAGGTATACCCAAAATCGTTCGATTACCGATTCAACAGATTGTACGAAAATTATGAACACAAATTAAATTGTGCGTGTGTGTGTGAAAACAAATAATGTTCGTACGTTTAATCCCGTTGCCTTAAAAAATGATATATATATATATTGATAAGGATTCCTTAAAACTTCCTCCAAACTGAAAAAATCTCTTCGCGATACGAAAAGACACGATCGAGTCTAGAACGATTTTAAGAACAAAGAAGCAGAAGCGGAGGGTGAGAAAGCGGCGGACACGGTGCAGATGATAATTAAATTTATCGCAGGTATCGATTGCACGAATGTGACTTTTGCGCGGGGTGCCACGTGCTCTTCGCCTGTCCGTGTAACAATGCTCTCGATAAATTATTGTATTATTCAGGCAGAAGGTTGCAATCCCATATTCAGCGGCAGCAAGCGCTGATTTACACGCAAGCGAACCGACGTTATTGTCACGACCCGTTTAACCACTTCGGCTGGAATCTGTCGGCGATTTCGATTTCGTGATCCACCGATTTCTGGTCACGTTACTATCGATCCCGTTGGTTATCCGTCTCAAATCGCGCGGATCCAAGCGGGGATCGACCCCTCAATGGCGCAAAATGAAATTACGCGGTCAACTTTCCGGAATTCGGCGAACAAAGGCATCACAGACGCGCGGAAACGTAGACAGGATTTCCATGCGTTGGAAATTGTTTTCTCAAAGGAACAGAGTATATGTTGTACAGGGTGTTTCGCGTCTTGTACGTACAAAATGATGGAAAGAAGGGAAAGAAAATAGAGAAAGGTGGAGCGCAAATGTGGCTTCGGTTGAAAAGTTTCGTTCAAAATAAGAACGTATCGGACTTTCGTTTAATTTGCGTTACTCACGGCATAAGCGGTTTCCAGCGTTTGAGAAAGAAGAGAGAACGCGGTAGAAAAACACGGGAGACTCTGCACGCGAAATGGCTAAAAATGAGAAAAACATGGCGCGTCAATGTTTTATTAGAAAGTTACGATAGACGTACGTAGAAATAAGAACGTGTCGGAGTTTCGTTTGACTCGAGCCTGCGTATGTTTCTTGTTCTTATTTCTAGAATATACTATTGTGTACGTATCACGTATTCGTAAGTATCGTATATTCGTTTTTGATATACGACGTACACGTGTACGAAATTATAGACAGACAAATTTCTAATAACGTTGTTCTTCGTGATTATTACGATCGTCCCTGTAAATATCGAAGAGTCGACGAAAAAGAAAATATTAATGTAAGATAAATTCGAAAATGAATAATTTTGATGTACGATCCGCTAATAACAGATCGTTTGATATAAATTGAGCGAAATGTCGGAGCTGTTAGATAGCGAAGAGTAGCGTACGTACAATAGAAACAGAGGATACGAATCGAAAACCAAAAAGCCGATATTACTGTTTTTTAATACGACGTGACGTGCTCTTTATTTGCTTTTCACCGGTATCGGCGTTTTGTTTAGTTGATTGAAAGCCCGGCCGCTGGTTCTGCACACAAAAGAATGCTCTATGTAATTGAAGGAATCGTAATTTTTCAACAGAAGAGGCTCATTGTTATTCGAACTTTATCGTTCTCGATTGGATCGTTTCCGAAAGAGGGACAGTGGATGCGTGGAACAGAGCGCAGAATTAAAACTTCCTCTTTGCGTTCGTATACGTATATCGGTTTAGCTTTGCGTGGAAAAATATTTGAGCCAGCGTGGAGCGTGTTGTATTGCTCAAACAAAAAAAAAAAAGATGGTAAAAAGAGATGGTAAAAAAACATCCTCCGACTCGATGTGCAGTTTCGTGCGAGTTGCGCAACTCGTGGGAAAATAATTAAAAAAAAATAAGAGACCCGGTTAAAAAAATATAAAAGACGCGACACGATCGAACTTGTCGCGTCGGAAACAAATCGAAAGTAATGGGAATCGATCGTTCTTCCTCGATTCTCCACTGATCGATGTAAAAGTGTCACGCACGGCTTTCATAATCGCCCGCGGGTCGGCGACACCGCGTTAACCCTTTCCCCGCCAAATGCATCGAAAGAAGCGTACATGGAAATAAAAAAGTAGAAAGGCAAACGACAAAAAAATAAAAAGCATCGGCGATGTGCGGGGAAAAGCGATTAATACGCGCGGTTGTACGTCATAGAGTGGGCGGACGTGAATTGGACAGATCGATCGCGTATATCCGGCGTTTATACAAGCGCATTTAACCAGTCGGTGGTGGGGCCCAGTGACCGATGCAAAAATGATTGTCCTGGCAACGGTCTGGTAATCAAAGTGTTAAATTTGTAGCGGCGGAGCGAAGTGAAAGCAAATTTGCATAGTCGCGCGCAATAAACACAGAGGAGGCTAAGCGAGCGATTCGAAATTTTATGAACGGTCATTGTCTGGCCGGTTGAACAGCGCTTCTGGCGCCGCGTAGAAACGAGTATTTTATATCGTGTAATAATTTCGAGAGCCCACGGTCCGACCGTTATTTCACGGTTCAACTTGCGCGACGCATCGCCGCGATGTTTGCGTCTCTCGTTCGCGTTTCTTTTTGAAAAAATCCGCCGTTGTTGTGCGTTTCGCTCGCGCGAAACCCCGGGAAGTTAGAACAGGCGAGCTGCGTAAATTGTTCAATTGACCGTCAACATAGACCGTGTACGAGGGATATCGGTCTGCTTTAGATATGAAAATCATGTCAGAAGCGTCGCGTTTCATCTTGATTCGTTTTAATGAATGAAACCTGTTTTAAACGCTCGCGCGAGATTCGGCATCGTCGACTCGAGATTTTTGCGAAAATATCGAGACGCGTTTCTAATTTAATTTCCAAGTTATTCGGTCGGACAGCGTTGCTTCGTTTAACCTCTCTGCTTTACGAAAATTTTCCTGGATGTACGTTCAAACTGGTAAAAAATTCCGGAAAGTTCCCACACAGTAGAAGAAGATATTCTCTTTGTGAAACTGTTGAACGCGTCAATCGCAAAGGCTTCGAACACGGGTTGTTCGTTCGTCGAACTTAATCAAACTTTAACGGTTTAACAGCTTAATAGTTAATAAAGTAAGGAACAAGTAAATCGATAAAGTGAAAAAAATGCATCAGCTTCTAGATAAAATCGAAGCGTACTTAAATATCAAATTCTTTTTGAAGCACTTCGATTCCTGTAAACCCTTGACCGGTATCAGTGGATCACAAGCGATCGCAATAACTTACGTTAGAGTATATTTGATTTTCGTTTAACATCGTATATTTTGCGCGATGAAAGCTATCGCCGTGTCAAATAAGAAACAGCGAACGAAACAAGATACTTGGAAAGTGGATATGCCAATGCAACGATGCCGGTCGAGGATTAAAAAAGACCGGAACATGCAATTGCATTCGATGAAACTGGGATGACAGCGATAGAAAGTATTTCGCGTACTCGCCTGTTTCTAGCACGGTTCGTATACCACGAGTGCTCGATTTTGGTACACGATACTAGGTCGGTATTTATTCTCAAAACTCTTTCGTTTTCAAAGAAATAAACTCTGTTCGATTTCGCGCGTTTCAGCTGCGACAAGGCAAATCACTTTCTTTTTTTTTTCTTTTTTCTTTTTCTTTTTCATTTTAGTAGAATTATCGAAGGAACGAGAAGTGCCGCGATTTTCGTTCCGAGAGAAAGATTGATATGTTAATCTGCTTGAACGAATTTCAGATCGCGATAATTCACGTTCGGTTTATCTCCGTTTCATTTTGATAATGTTCGTTCGCGGTACGAACGCACAAGGATACGTTTCCAATTTTTACATGCGAATCAAGAGATCGACCGAGTTAAAAGGCAATGGAGAATCCTCTCTTGGTATCGTGTAGCGCTCAAAGCGAGCCACTCGAGCCACCATACGCAAAAATATTCGCGAAAATTCAAGTACGATATGGTAGACGAGATGGACGAGCCTTGAGCTCGGTAAACAGGATCGACGAATGTTCTCGGTAAAGGGGGAAAAGTTCGTTGTCTGTCACGGGGAAATTTCGCGTTTCCATTTATGCAGTTCGATGTATTATTGAAAAAGAAACGAAACGAAAGGGGAAGGAAAGTCCTTTGTCGAACAATCGGATCCTTTGACGACATCTCGTGTAAAACAGTGGTTTCAGCACAAACGTTTCTCTCGCTCTGTCTCGTAGTAATCTGCGTATACCGTGGAGAAAGTTTCCGCTGATTTCTTACTGTCTTCTTTCTTCGTATCACGAGTCGGAATTGATTCGGTTGGTGGTTGATGTTTATCGGCTTTCGGTGTAAAAATCGATTTCCAATGCGAAAGTGCGTCCGTTGCTTGCAAAGCTCGACATATGGGCCGGGAAAGACAATTACTTCGGATTCTTCGAAATCTTCTCGCGTTCCATTCGACGCGAGAACGAAGGGAGTTAGCACCATTCGAACTGCAGGCCCAGAGAGTGATTAGGACATCACGGTCACCTGAAAAGCGACGGGAATAGCATCGTGATGACGATGAGAACGAATGACGTCGCCTGAAGATTCGCGCAACCACCGTGCTGCATGGCTGCTGGATTCTCGCCTGAAACATACGCGATATTTTGGTTACTTCGATCGTTGTAAAATCATCTACGTATAACATGCGTCAAATAAGACGAACTAAATTAATTCTAGGAATTTTCTCTTGAAACATTTCCTACGACTTCAGCTGCCAAACTATCGATTTAATTAACCACTATAAAAACACGTATACACGCGCTAACCGTCGCGTTATATACGCGTTACTCGACAATGTGGACGTAGAAAGTTGGAAATAGATAAAAACGGTGGTACGTCCCGAAATGCGAAAGGAACGAACAGAGTGTGGAATACGGTATAAGCTGAGGGATAAAGAAACGGACTCCCTCGTGGTACGTAGCACCGAGAACACAACATTTGCCAAGCACGAAAGGCACCGGCAACACGCAGGATCACCGGAAATCGATTTAATCTCCGTGAAACAAGAATACGACACTCGCGAAGCAGCAGAAAAGCAGAACAGATCGCACAGCGGCAATATCGGGAAGCAACGTGACACAGATAGACAAATGGAACGAAAACAGAGATACCAAAGTTCTAAAAATATCGTACGAACGAAGATACAGCAGACGCACGCGTTACCTCTCGTGTCGGTAAATATTAAATATTAAATTCGATAACAATAATATACGCTGTATAAAACACGAGTCTCGTGTTATAAAGATGAATCGTACGATTTGGACAAACAGGGTATCGAAGATAGACGATAGCCTGGGGTGAAGAGAATTCAGTTGGTATATTCTCGGAATCTACCTAGTATATTCACGGAATCCATCTGACATATTCCCGGAATACACGAATCCGAAGTGAATTTGGAGTCGAGCGATCTCAATCTCGATCACCGATTTGGATCAATTTAAACGGTGTATCGCAACACCAATGGCTCTCAGGATCACGGAAAGGATCAGGATGATGGAGCTGCAACGCATCGCGATTTAGAAACCTCGAGGTATATGGTTGCGAGTTTGTGGATCGCGAAACGGATCGCACTAGGGCAACGATCTTCAACGGATACGCCTTAAGAACTTTTAAAAAACACGCGATATTTGACTCACAATTAGGAACATTGATCTCTTTTCCCCCGTATTCGATCAGATATAATACAGCTTTGGTGTGTCGCAGAATTTTCATAATCAGTTTACGCGTACCATCGGATGGAAAAGATTGGAAATCGCTGCTCTGATGTACGAAAATCTTGATATCTATAGCTTCAAGGTCGTGCTACACGAGCTCAACTATACGCGGAACTCCAGGAGTATCACGATAATCGATATCGGACCGTAAATTGTTCTCAGTCGAGTCTCGCGAGTCCGAGATTCGCGTTTATGGATTGCGAGTGGAAGAGTTTGTTATAGAATTTCAAAAATCAGGGAATCATGTTGTGTCTTATAATTCTAGGCTTATGCTCGCTACTGTTACTAGTTCTCAAATCATAGAGAGAGTTTGTCCGAGATCAGTGGCTCCAACGTTACAAAGATGCTTACGAAAACGTCCTCGTTCGAAGAAACGTCTTCATACTCCAACGTAAATTCGCAAAAGTTTGAAACGGCGCATTTAATCTGCGATTCGACTTTTTCTCTTTCGCTTGTATGATTTTAGATATATATACATTTAAATGACCGTTTGAAAACTTTGAAAAATGTACGATTCTGCATAGGATCCGTTTTTGAATTTTTGAAACAGTTTTTCGCAGCTATGTTTTCATTTTTAAATTGCTATAACGTGCCTGAAATAGAAGATCGAACAGGTTTTGAAATGTTTCGCTTTACGAGGCCGTATCAATCGCGATCGCATTGTTAAGAATCCTCGCAGAAAATAAATCTATATATCGATTAAAATTCAACTGCACGTTGCTGATAATATAGCGAAGTGACATTCGAACAGCTGGTAGAATAAACGACGTTACAAATATAAAAAGACTAGCATTTAATCGTATATCGACTACACCTCGAACGATATGCGTTCTTCAAAACATTCATCTATTCTTTATAGAACGTATAATTTATCGAGCAAAAATATCATCGACGTTCAATGATAGAATGATTTGTTCCGATTGTGACCCTAGTTTACGAGACAAATTACTAACACACGTGTGAATAATACGCCCTACTGTTGTGCATCTTTTTTCAAGTTTCGGCGAAAATCTCATCTATTGGAAATAACAAAGAGCTCCTATAATCGATACAATTATAAATGTCGTGTTATAAATGTATCGTAGATAAATAACTTTTGAAGAAAAAAAAAAAAAAAGAATGCCATTGGCATTAAACATAAACGAAAGGAACGTTTATACAGATTCATATTTTCATCGACGCTTTTATCGAAGCAGTTGGAATCTCCATATAGAGATTATTTTGCAATACATCGCGCAAAGTTTTTTTTTTTTTTTTTTCTTTAATGATTTCAGTTCCGTAAAAGGCGTGAAATCGATGTTATACAGTCTCGAGAGGATTCGATATCTGGGTTTATCACGGTTCAGGGAAAAAGAATGCGGAATTCCGGTCGAAAAAATCGTGCAGGGATCAGCAATTAAGGAAATGAGGAAGGAGGAGAAATGGGACAGGGAATGTAGCGCGAAGGGATTGAGAAATATGAGGTTAAAAATGATGGACGACGACGAGGAAGAGAGGAATGGAAAAATATCGTGAAACCTCGACTTAGACCGGATTAATGTACGGTTCTTGATTTTTCGCTAATCTGTGATCTCCCCTCCGACAGCTTAAGAACTCTTAATTCGATCTGCTCGTTTAATTACATGTAAGGCGACGCGATTGAAATTAACGCGGAACATCGTGACCAAATTCGCGGAGAAATCTCATTTGAAGGCCAGGAGGGAATCGCTCGATAAAAGTGTCATCGTCGGATTTTACCGGAAATCGGGACATTGGAATTAGCGTGTGCTAGATTCTTGCAGAGAACGATGGAAACGGAAGAATTTCTCTTATTAGTGGAATTCGGTCCGAGAAAATACAACTTCGATCCCATATACATTTAAAAAAAAGAAAAAAATGAAATATCAGCGATGTTTTCTCTGTAAACGAAACAAGCTGTCGATATAATTGAATCTCTCAAAATGAAATTTTTATCGAAAAATTAGCTCGTTCGTGTTTCCATGTGCGTCAGTTTCACGAAATTCTACTTAATGTTAGACGCGATGTTACGCCTCGTAGCATTATCCTATAGGTATCGACGAAACAATCTTCAAGTGAAATTCACAGCCACGAAATTGCAATCAGATCGCCATAAAGGAAAACAATGTTGCTATATTGTACTCCTCCATCGTTTGCAGGATCGAGCTTGGAGGCTTAACGATCGGCTCGATGAAGCACAAACAGATTATAGCGTAGAATTAATTTCGATAGCCTAAATTACTTGGATACGCAGTAAATACGAGCACACGCTTTCTTCTCGCTTTTATTCGCTACACTAGTGAGTACAGCCTGCCATGACAGAATTCATTTAATTCGGCTCCTAAAGATTTACGTATTCAGTTTTTCATCGATATACTTTTCGTGATTCGAGTCGATGTTATTTGCGAACATAATGCAATTTCCTTCGTTCATCGTAAATTACAATAAATAAAGATTCACGATATCGATAAAGCAGGCGTTAAATTGTTGATAATAACTGCGTAAATTTTAACGAAGAGTACTTATTTTCTCTACCAAGAACCCAAGTTTCAAACGTCTGCAAGCTGATCGAGCGCGACAGCCTCTAAATATCCAAACCGATTTCAGAGCAGAAAACTCGTCGAAATTCGTTTTCGAAATTCGATTAAACGGTGACGGAGTTGGACAAATTTACAACCCTGTTTACGTTCGATTCCAGTAAGCCGAGTCTCGCGATTAGCCGCGGATCTACGCTTCGTTAATTGGCTCTTTCTGATTTTCAGGGCACGGCATATCTTCGACGGATTCGTTCATTCACGACCAAGGAAACGAACCTATTTTCCTAACTGCTACAAAGGAATCGATCCTCCTCGCGTGCCAGACTTTCTTACGGAACTGGATCCACTGATTAAAATGGTAGAACCTAAATGGCACGGTGAAAGAAGGCTAATACACAAGTTGATCGAAAGCGAAGATTTATGACGATTCTCCAAGTGAAAATTATTGGTTTTCATTATCTTTTTCTGTGCGAATCACCGATGAGAGGGATTTCGGTGTTCCAGGTGAAGGTAAATTTGTTTTCAACGATAAGGTGCTTCTTTCATCTTGTTCGAATCAACTCCAATTTGTATTGTTCAACGAAAGCTTATACGTTTACAAAAAGCATACGAATATTTGTTATCTTTGAGAGTAGTAGACTTTGACATAGAGGAAGAATAACCTCTTATTGGCGTGTACAGTCGCTTACAAAATTGTTCGTACACTGTATAGAAGATCGATTTTATTTAAATATAATGCCACGACATTCTACTGTAAAATTAATGTGTCCTAACGTATCGAACGAATCCAGGACTTCGTTATCGTCACGCACGTCGAAACGTAAAATACGTATTGTTATAGAAATTTACACGTGCTTTGTTAAAAGAGAGATCGTCTCTTTATAAAATGCACGCGGAAATTTTCGCGAGCGATTGGAAATGTAGTTTATTTAATTGATTATATAATCGTCTCCGACACCATTGTCCGAATACGAGTCTATTTCACTCGTTCAACAACGATCGAGCACGTTTTCGAGAAAACCGATTCGAGTCTTTTCTCGAGGATGGCACTCTTGTCGAATATTCTGGTAAAAGAATACGAGCACTTCTAGAGTACTGTCGAGAAGTTGAGCTCGAAAGGTGGAACCTCGTTTGTCTACAGATCCCAGGATTCTATCGCAGTCGTGGATGGCACAGAGATTGGGTAACCGATGCATAAACGAACTCTGGAAATTCGATTCCTCTCTCCTGTTATACACTTCATAAATTCTATTCTAGCGGATTTTTCAACGAGATCTGTCTTACTCGACGAGAAACCAAATCGTTCCAACGGAATTAGAAAGAAAGATAGAAAGTTACGCTGGAATATTTAGTAACGAAGTATCTATCGTACGGGTGACGTAATTCGTGCAATTAAATACGAATTACAGCCAAGTATAAATTAAATATACGCGGAATTAGCGTCGAGTTGCGTGATACAATTTCCGATTTCGTTGTTTCGTGTGCATTATGAAGGCGTATACGTTTTTTATTACGCAATTTGTTTCATAAATGCAAAGGTATAAACGTAAAATCTTCAGCGTACAGTTAGTTTTCTTTCTACGAGTTGCCCGGTTTATCGCCGTAAGTTTCCAGAATGGATTGTTCAATTTTGTTGGAAACGGAACGTGTAACAGAATAACGAATATCTCGTTAATTGATTAAAAGAACGCAAGGAATAGTTAGAAGCGCGTTTCTGTATTTTATCCAGGAATGTAGGGGAAAATTGGCGAGGGAAACATTTGAAGAAAAAAAGAAAGGAAACATAGTGGAAATATTAACGTGTCTCGTTAAGCCTCCGCGCCGGGGCGGCCAAGTTTCGCGGCCATTTATAATAAACGCAGGTTTAAAACGCCGCGCCGACACTAAAACACGAAGGTTGTGGCGCTGTGGAAAATCTTGTATATTTCATGAAGTGCAGCCGGGGCACTCGTGGCGGGTTCCGGAAGTGGCACTTGAACTTGTTGAGCACGGCGGAGAACCTCGTCACGGCCGGGGAAATAATTTGCACAGTCAATATTACAAATTGCCGCGAATTAAATTCAACCCGGCGTGGCGCGCCATGGCGACGAGCATCGTTAATAAAGACGTTGAACGTCCTAAATCGCGGTTGCAAACCCTCGTGAAACTATCGTTCGTTCTTTATCGTCGCTGGCTAGTCACAGATTTTATTTGCAACGTCAATAAGAAAACAGTCGGGCTGCAATTAGAATTCAAGCCTCGCTTTCGTTCCTCGGTTGTCCTTTTGTTTCGTTTCTTCTTGTTAGAAAAAAAGTCGCCTGCCGAGGCTTGAATTTAACGCAGAAATAATGATCTCGAATGGGCTGTTTTCTCACCGCATTTTCTTTTTCTTTTCCTTTGCCTTTTACGTAGATGTAAGTATGAATATATTAAACTTTATGCTTCTAATTATTATTTTATACTCTTCTTTATAGCATATGGTAAAGAGTGTTTGCAGGCTCGATAAGACTGTAGTTTCTCCGTAAAAATTCCGAACGATTGTGTTCGTCTGTCTTGATTATTTTTTCCCTGCGTCGATTTTTATGGTTTTAATACGAAGATTATAGGAGACGAACGCGATCAGCCACTTTTTCTACATTTTATACATAAACTACATCGTTAGTAAATATAATAAATTATACCGTTATAACTATGCCACATATTAGTACATCATTTCGTCAAGTATCATTTTACGCTACATAAAAATAAGCTATGACGTTTGTAAATGGAATAAATTATACGATTCCATGTAGCGTACTAATGTATCATTTCATCGATGAATAAACATATATATGTTCCTTGTATACCGAAACAATTAGAGATTGGTCGAAATACGACAAATTATGATACCGAAACATTCCATCATCGGCTAATTACCAATTAATTATGCCAGAATACAAATCGCTGTTCACATCTGTTTACCATACTTTATTGGAATATTCGCGGGGCACTCGTGATTTTCAGTTAACTCTTCGCTCTAATTTAACGTTACTATAAGTATATAAACTGACGTAACAAGGTAACTGTCAGTTGACGACATGAATTATTATCCTTTCTCTGTTTAGTATGAAATCATTACCAAACAGAAGGTTAACTGGTAAATTTACTATTAAACCGTGCTACGTCCGCTTGTTGCGTTAATTCCTGAATTACAGCACACCGAATCAACAAATAGTTTTTCTCGGATTTTGTATAAAGATACGAAAATACGCGAAATCAAACGAATGTGAAGCGAACTTGTATTTCGAAAGATATTTAATTAAAAAAAAAAAAATGGAATTTGTGTCGTATTGTTGTGTTGTATTACCATCGATTGTTTGATATTTGACAGCTTTATAAAAGAAAAGGTATTTACTGCTGCGCAAAGAATAAATAATAAGGAAATAATAAAATGTTGAAACTGCCACGATTTTTCTGGATAAAGTATCAACGAGAGTAGTAAGGCACGTGAAATACAGCTTTACTTTTGCTCACTACGTCTGCAATATTTTATCGAAACGCGTTACAACGTATCGACTCGACGTGCGATACTTTATCACGATACAGCTTGCAACATTACTATTTTCATAACTCTGTTTCAATATTTACTAGTATTCGATCTTTCAATAAACACGAGAAAATATATTCTAAATAGCACAATACGCAAATTTCGACAGAAAATGAAAAATAATACAAGTTCACTAACACGCGAAAGAATGCTCCAATTCCATCGCTCGCTTCCTATTTTGATTCTAGTAAAAATCATATATACATTATATCTACGTAAACAATTTTCTATATAACCGAGTCTCTCTTTGCCCAATCGAGATCTTCCGATCAAAATTCTCCAATCACCGTCCCATTAAAGAATTCCCATCCCATTTCAACTTATCAGCATGGCTAGCATCGTGTTCTCCTAGCTCGTCAGGCTAATTCTCCAGGGGACGAACGAGAAAAGCGCAATTTGTTGTTCGCGAGACACTCGACTCTCGACGTCGAACGTTTCCCAGTCACAGTCAAAAGTAAAAGAGAGAGCAACAGAGAGAGAGAGAGAGAGGAAACGAACGTGGGACGAGGTCACTAAAAAAGGCGTACGCGAAATGAGCTGCCAAGCACCCTCTGGAGATACCTTCTGTCTATTATACATGACCGCGTACATCGCTTCCGTTAACTACGTCTCGCGAAGAGAGCTTTGCAAACTCCTCACGCTCGTTGTTCCCGTCGACGTCGTCGTCGACGGCGACTTGGTTCGCCCGGTAGAGAGAGCGACCATAAGAGGACCAAGAGGCTGGCTATGAAGGGTGAGTTCTACCGGCGAGAGAAACCATGACTCCGGAGGAGAAACCAGCAAGAAGAGATAGAGAGGGGACACATCCTAGTCCTCGAGAGCTTGTGGTTAGGGTTATTAATGGGCAGGGCGTGACATCCCGCGAAATAACCTCTCCCTAACCCCGTCTCCGTGCCAGAACCAAGCACTCCATAGCCAGTCGGTTGTCTGCTCATAGGCGTTAACTGGGCCAAGAACTGCTCATTTTCGAGAACGAGACCTTTCCTATCTTCCTCACGCCCTTACGTCGTCTTCGACTTCTCTCTCTCTCTCTCTCTCCTTCTCTCTCTCTCTCTCCTTCTCTCTCTCTCTCTCCCTCTCTTTTTCTCTGCTTCTTTCTTCCCTCGGCCTTTTATTTGCCCCTTTTTGCTTTCGCTTCAACCGCTTACACCCGACTCTCGTTCTCCCCACTCGGCTTTCATTACGTTTTTGCTTCCATTTTTACGGCGACTTGCGAACCTTCCACCCACTTCCACTCGACTCTTCTCGAGCGTGCACCTCCATTCGGGCATCCTGGTGTGCAGCCGACAATTATCTTTACGAATCCGCCGTTCGGGAAACGGCTACCCGTGTTTCGCCAGTAGGACCAACGCCACGAAATGCAACGTGATAGACGTTACTCGAGCTTTTCACGTTGTTCAGCTTCTTTTGTTGCGCTCCCTTTCAATGCTGCGCACGCTTCGCGGATCCGCTATTCGAAGGTTTCTTTTTAAGCGAGATTTCGCAGCGGGAATATCGTCATCGAGAATTAAAATCGCACGAAGCGTTGTCGTAAATTATTGTAAAATAGGATTTTATTTGTTCTCGTTGAGAATTGTGTTTTTATCGCTCGCGCGTTTAGAATAAAAGTTAGTAGAGACGCAACGTTCTGCGCAATATTATTCGAAATTTAATTGCGAAATTGAGAACGGTGGATAAGAGTTTGGTGCTTGGAATTTTCTTGTACGCGTGTTAACCCATACGAACGTAATGCGTGAAATGAAATAGAAATAGTCGCGTGATCAACAACGAGCAACCGTACCAATTACGACGATAAGTTGTTTCACATTGAATTTACTTTGAAGCTTCGTTGGCGAGAAAGTTGGATCGATTCCTATTGAAATTATATAATCTCTACAGATATTTATTTGTATTATTTATTTGTGATTCGTATCGCTACACAATTTATAATATCGTATAATTTATATTCCAACGTAAAACGAACGAAAAAAAGAACTTATTGGAGCGAAGTTTTGAAACGCGTTAATTTGGCTACTTCGATAAAAAGGAATTCGACATATCTGTAATTGCGGTAATAAAACTGGAAACTCATCAAAACTGGTATCGAAACCATTAACAAGTTGAACGCTGGTCCGTAAACGGTTGGAAAACAGTATAGTTGAATAGAGTTAGCAAGCGTTTCCATTTAAATCCGTAAATCGTCAACGAATGGCATTTACCCTCCTGGAATCACACAGGGAGAAACCGCGGAACGATTAAAACGATAATAATAATAATCGCGAAACGATTCATTACGAGCTCGAATGACGGTCGAATTCATTCGTTGAACGTGGCCCCCGGGGCAGCCCTATTCTCCCCTCTGCCCTCGAATTAGCCTGTTTCAGCCCTTCAAGTGTTCCACCTGAATCGTTTCACAGAAATTAGTTTTCGAAACGACTCGGGGGCATCGACAACTACCGCAAAAAGTCACGAAATATCCGAAGTACACTTACAAAGTATGATCGTGGATGCATCGAGACAAGGAGGGACGTTCATGTACGGAAACGTCGTTTGAGGTCAATTGTTAGAGTCATGAACGATTCAAGTTTACGTTAGAAATTACGTTAATAGGTGAATGCACGAGCTGACTAGTTTTTCTCTCTGTCTTCTTACGCTTCGTGTTTCCCGAGATTCGCGAACCGAAACAAACGACGTCTTTTTCACGAGATATATATCTGTTTTGAACAAACGCGTCTTCCCAACGACGCGTCGTCCGTTACTTTGTTCGTATCGCTGCGAAATTTTGTCAAAAATACACGTAATCTAAAATGAAAGAATTGCGTCAAGAGTATTGTACATTATATTATTACATTATAATATACATTATAATATACATTATAATATATAATATATATAATAATATATAATATATAATATATAATATATAATATATAATATATAATATATAATATATAATATAATATATAATATATAATATATAATAATATTACATTATAATATATATATATATATATATATATATATATATATATATATATATATATTATATAGAAGTAATGGAATCGACGCGTCGTAAACGTCGGTAGAACGCGTCAAGAGAACAGACACGAAACCTATGCTATTCACGTCATACAGATTACCTACAACGTCCTATGTATAAATAATATACGCCTATGCAAATTTATACGACACTACCATAGGGTGATTCGCGAAGCACAGGATTTTTCTCATCTTTTCGCTGTCGTATCAACGATCGCTGCTGTTCCATAATATGCAACGAGTTTGATTGTTCCGTGCAAAGTTCCAGATTAAATTTCAAGATGTTGAAGCTTAAACGACTCGACTAAAACCCACGGCCGTTTTGCGACACCCTGTATATAGCGGTCTCGATAATTCCACGGGAGGTTTCCAGCAATCGAGACAATAGAATAAGATAAGAATTGAGGTTGAGAGAAGAGGTGAAACAGGAAGGGAGGTAAGGACAAGGAAGATTCGTCGAAACCCTCGGCCAGATAACGTCGACTAATGTGTTTCATCTGCAGCGTGGTTCGCGTTTAATTAATAACCGCTACGTATCCCAAGGGTAATGTATATTAATTGCGAAGAAAAGAAAGAGGAGAAGGAAACAGCTGCGGGATGGCGCTGCGTCGAAATTAAAACCATCGCTGACCCGTTCTTTCCATCTCTCGATGATGCTCGCGGGTGCACCTGTACGCGATACCCGACAAACAACGTATAATTACGCGCTGTAAATTATCACCGTTGTCTAGCGCGTAAAGATAATATTCGAGGGACGTGCATTATCGCGTAATTAATTTCGTTTCGCGGCTCGTACACGTGCCATTTATGGCTGGAAACTTTTGTCGAGAAAACGATATTTCAATCGTTTGATCGGGGAATTCGTTTGGGATTTTATCGCGGATTATTTCGGGGGTAATGCAGTTTCGTGCGTGAAGATTCGCAGGTACTTTAACGCTAAATAATTAAAGGATTCGCTGAGATTTTTGTGTACGAAGATTTGGGGATACTTGCATGCTAAATAGTCGGAGGATTTAGCGAGATTGGAGCAATCTAAATGGAGATGCAGAGATGAATGTTAAATATATTTGTGCATTCTAACTTAAAAGTGGGAGTTTAGATGGCTTTACGAATTCAGTTACGAAACGACAGTTTAAAGCTTTGATATCCAATTGTTGGTCAGTTTACGTAGCCTAGATACGAGAACATGGCAAAGACGATTTGCGAGAATGTAGCAGATTTTAAATCATATCAATAAAGATTTTAAATCACGAGCCAAGGACGAAAACGTTCCTAAATGGTCCCAAATCGGAGAAGGGACGACGGAGAACGAGGAATGAGCCTTCACAGTCTTCTATTATAATAATTAGACGGCGGATTCTTATGCAAATTCATGTTTTTACGAACACGGTCAAAGAAGGCAACCTACGTAGTCATTTTTCGCGCATTAGAAGAAATATCTTCTTCGTTAAAGTAGTTGATAAAAATTTCTCGAATAATTTTACCAGCTGCGAAGAAACGAAACTTTCAACTTAATTCTTTCTTTCTTTTTTTTTTTTTTTTTTCTTTTTGCTGATCTACAATGTACGACGACCTGTCCTGATACACATATACATGTATAAGCGGTGTATCCTCGCTTTATCGTGTTCTCGCTCGATCATGAAAAGCATTGGGGGCGTTAGATCGTGAAGACGCGCGAGTGCGATGTGTATGCAAGACGCGGACAGCGCAGAGTTATTGCCTGGGGTGTTGTATGCAGGTAACTACAAGGGCTGGAATAATGCTGGAAGTAATGCGAATTTGCTTGACAAGTAGTCGGGCAGTCGCGAGTCGCATTCGAAATCAGTGTAGACTCGAAGCCCTGAAACAGTCGTTCGAGAATTCCGTACGCGGACTGTCTGGTCTACGAGCGTTCCGTCAAACGCCCACGCGTTCTACGTGTGTCCATCTACAATGATCAAGTCGCGTTTCTCGTGAAAACGACAGTTGAAAAGCACGCGAATTACGATCGACCCCTCTGGTCGTGATAAACGTAATCGTCCGAGCATTTTCGCGCTGGAAATCGAGGCACGGAATTTCCACGTCGTACCACTCTCTCGCATTTTCGGCAAGATCGTCGTTTTGTCGAGAGCAGGGTGCACGCGAGTAAACTGCGAATTCGCCGCCGTTGACTGCCGACGAATACGTTAGTGTACGAAATTGGAACGATATAATTCTTTAAACTGCGATAAAAAATTGTTAAATATAAAGATAAGTTTAGATACGTTTTAGTTGGTTCGTAAGACAGGACCAGATTACAATGCCAATAAACGAGATAAATCGCACAAAATTGATCCATTCTACCTTTAACCCTAACCAGTCTCTTCACAGAGTGTGATGAAAAAACGATACGTGTAATCCAAAAATTACCGCGGTTGAGTTTATTCTGCTACGAAGAATTCTCTATCGCTAGATTATACCTCGATACTTATTCCTCCGCTGAAATAATAAAATAGGCGACAACAGCTTTCAAGCGACTTGAAACGTATTATCAACTAGCAACGTATTAGGTTGTCCCGAAAGTTTCTTTCCTTTCGTAAGGAAATAACGGGTGCACAACCTCTTTTCGTTTTATATTATTTTATTCGATCGATCATCTACGATCAATTTTCTTCTATTTCTATTATTACGAGCATACACGATTCGATAAAAATAATATAAAACAGGGAACGTCGTGCATCCGTTATTTCCTTACAAGACGAAAGAAACTTTCCGGACAACCTAATACGTATAAGAATGGAAAATATCTGGCTGATTTTATAATTGAGATACAAAATTCGCCCGTCGATCGTTCGTGTCAAACATCTTTATTCCTCCCTCTCTCCGCTTTATCCAATTTCGATTCGACGCTCTTAAACGACGACGACGTGGAAAAAGTCAGGCGGAAGGAATAGTCTGGTTTTGCCGGTCTTCGTTATTCGTCTCGTCTCTGAAAAATCGGAAGCTTCGCCGCGAATATGATCAGGTCGGCTCGTCTACTCGACTCATGGTAATCCATGGTAAATAATGCACGATACTTCGGCAGCGGGTGTTCCGATACTTCCGGGCTGTCCGAGCCGCGAAAAGCCCCGCGGAAAGCAGTTTCCACCCTTCTTCGTTGGAAACTTCAAAAGCCACTTCTATCTTGCGATCTAAAGCCCGCGTTTAGCGGCGTATGTATCGCGTGAGACCGTGAGCCTCATCGATTCGACTTACACTCGATTTTCCTCCGGATACAAAAGTTACCAGGGGCTTACGTTGTTTCAAGAGCGGAGCAGGAAGAGAGGTTGAGAAATCTGGGGCAACGTCGTTCGATGCCGGCAGCAAGTCACTCGGATACACAGAGCCGCTCAGCTTTTTAGCTCCGAGAAATGCAACGCGCCCCGAAATGAAATGGAGTGGATGCGAGCATTCCGTGTTTTATTTTTATTCGACTACGGGCCGAAGATTACTCGAGTCGGTAATTTTTATAATGGATTAGAAAATTCCTTAACCCGAAAATCTTTGAAACGTCGCGTCTTTTTCGTGCGAAGTATATTCCCGAAATACGTTCAGTCGCGAGAGACTCGTACGTTGCGTAAATTCGAGTATTCGTTGTTACTGACGCGCGCGTCGTGAACGTTTAATTATTTAATTAGACACCACTGTTGCGTTTTAAATCTCAAGAACCGATGTAAACCCGTGTCCGTTTCTAAGTAGAACATTGTACACCTGCTTGACGAGAAACGCCAGTGTCTATTCTTCTACTACATCCTACTGACGCGCGTTTTGCGTCGATCTAATTGCGTAACAACGCGATACTATCGCTACGACAGTTGCAATTTAGATCTCAGAATCCAAAGCGAGTCTTCGTATGTATTATCCACGCGCTTCGTTTTACGTAATGCGCGTTCCGACGAGACGACCCAGAGAATTAAGGCGTCGCGAGTAACTCGCGATCACAAGGAAAAGAGACGCGAGAAAACAAAGCGGCCGAAAATTTGCATGCTGCGTCGCGCGAATAACATCGCGTCGCATCGATCACTGGTTCAAGTACCTGTAGAAACGCTTCTCCAGAGATACACAGGATAAAAAGGATCTCTTGCTCCATTGCATCGATATCATTCGTCGTAAACGGAGGAGAGACAAGAAACTTACGGAAAAACGGATCGAACTCGAGAGACGAGGGATCCCCACGTACACGCGATGATACAAAGCTTTGCGGATCGTGCGTGAAACGAAGGATTCGAAGGTCGATCTGGTAGAAAAAAGGAAATATAGAGAATGTGGAGAATAGTCGCGGCGAAACTGGAAGAGGAAGAGGATGAAAAGCAAGGGAGCGAAGAAAAAAGCGCGGCAAAGTCGAAAGCAGAGGACTCGGCGAGGGAAATGAGTCGGCCTGAATATCGCCGAAGAACTTTTCCATGAATACGCCATGCATGAGCACCGGTGACAGAGGAGGAAGGGGCCAGCCGCGTACGAAACACTGTGGCTTCCTCGAGGATCGGAAACCGGAAGAGGAACGAGAAAGGACGGCTGACGAGGGCGAGGCGAACGAACGGCAGAATAAATTTGAAACTTAGCGATACAAAGAGCTCGGGACCTCGCACTTCGTGAATCACACAAGCTCTCGGACCTGTCGTCAGAATCGTTCTGCGCCAGCTTTCTTCTCAAACGGTGGTCAGACAGTATCTGCTTGTTACGTCGTTCCGTTCTTTTGTGCTGAGATAATAACGTACGACGATACCGATACGTACGTAACGATAGAAATTAATGGTAATTTGTAAGGAAAGTAAAAAGAACGATATAGAGTTTCTTCAGACGTAAATGCTGAAGAAATGCCATTACTAATTCCGAATATGCTAGGATATATGTTCTAGAAATGACTCGTTGATTTATCAAACGGGGAATAAGAGGCGATCACGTTGGGAGCAGAATATATAAATTGCACTCGCGTTGATCTAATTACAGAAGAAGAACCAAAGAATCGTGGCAACGTTAACACGACGATTATTGTAGACGTAAAAACAACGTCGAAGTTGCTGATCCATCGAATCAAGAAAATTCTCACAGCGCAACGAGTTGACGTATCGCCTGCAGTTTAAGAAATATCTTTACAAGCGCGTGTAACTTTTATCTGGTGCAACTTTTATCACCTAATTACAAAGTAGGTTGAATTTATATCGTGGCAAAAAAAAAAAAGGGTTGATATCTTATTCACAGCTCGTAAACGCGAATGTTTACGAAATCTAAGAAAGAAATATCTTGCTGATTAAATTATCATATTTATATCGGGTAATTTTATCCGCCGGTTCTACCCACTTCTTTTTCATTTATATTTTCCTTCTAAATTAAAAACTTCCACAAAGTCCTCGACAATCGTATCTCGAAGAAGCATACAGATATCCTCGCGAGAATACACGTCGCGATCTTCGTCATCCTCGGTCATCGACCTCCGTTTCGCAAAACAATTACTCGCCAAAGCAGCTTCGTAAGAAGAATCTGCGGCCTCTTGAAAAGTCCAAGTCGGCGGTATAAACGACGAACGAAGAGTGGAACGGAAATTGCGCGACAGAGCTCGATCGGAAGTTGTTCGGTTGCATCGGCGAGTGGCCTTCCGGTCCGGCGTGCTTAACGGCAGACGGTAGACTATTTTCTTGGAGCGGTAGTTCCCCGTTGGATGACGTGGTCGGTTATGTAAATGTCTCGAGGGAAATGAAAATCGAGACGAAATGGGTATCCGCGAACAGCAATCGAGCGAGCCGTCATTGGCAGACTCTTCATGAGCCCCCGTGTCGTGTTTCTCAACTTCTTCGATTACTCATTCGTATTCCACGGGCTTGGATTTCATAAACGGCACGAAAACGACGAGGAGTAAGAGAGAATGAAAGGAAAAGGAAGAGGAAAAGGAAAGAAGAATAATAGACAGCGACGTCGCTGAGAAGCCATAGAGAATGAATTATCGACCGTGCACAAGGTTGGAAAATTCTATCGGTAGAGCGCGAGAGCTGGCTATAATCTTTCGTTCCCCTCCGAGCCTCCCAAACACCGTTATCAGTGAGAAACAGAGGCCCTAGCGTTCGCTATAACCTAGACGCAGACTCGATAGATCACCTGCTCGATAAACTGCTAAACAAACGTGCTGTGTATTATAGTTGCGCTTCGAACCTTCTACTCGCTGCCTTGGACGGGTCGCAGTAATCATGGTGCAATTGAGAAAGGACGTGACTCTAGGTGAAAAAATGAATCGAGGATACAGAATATAATTTCTTTCGTGCGATACTTCGTTTTCGATATCGTTGAAGCGTTTGAAACATCGTTTCGTAGTTTCTTTGCAATTATGCGTAACTTTTGACATGAACGATCGGCTTCGGACGCGCGTTCGTTGAATCGAAGATCGTTTCGGACAAAAGCGTCAGATTGGAATTGAAAGATAAATTAACGTCGTATGAAACGGATGAGAAAGCATTGAAAATATTGGAAACGAGAACAAGGATTCATGAAGAAGAATTATAACATTTTCTCGCGATCGCTAAATAACAATTTTACGTGGTAACGTCGTTTTAAAATTTTTATGATCCACGAGCCATTAACTCGGGACTCTTAAGTAAGAGCCTTGATCAGTAACACCATAAATACACCGTCAGTTACGAAATTACAAAGTTTCTTAAAACCAAAGTCCTCGCTGCAGGTGGAGACACGCCTAGCCTCCACGTGCAGTTTCCAGGATACTGAAGTTTAATATGAGTAAGAGGAAAAAGAAGATGAGAGAGGAAAAAGGACAGATGGTCCCTCTAGAAAATTGGACGCAGTCCAGAGGAAACGCTGAACAAGAGGAAAATGTAACGCAATATACAATATAATGAATGGTACACCCAGCGTGTCGTTAAAATAATGTACACTCTTAACCCGTATCTCTTTTCTAAATACAGTAATGCGACCTAGGTATCTCGATTAGCAACTTTCTCACATTTTTATAACTTACGTGTGAAAACAATTTTCAGTGCTTTCCAGTCTTTCTGCGATTAAAATTCAAAGGCAGTATTATTCGTTCGAGAAACGGAATTCAAGACTTTGAACAGAACGTTGTCGACGATTTTAAAATGTCTGACGTGCGAACTATGAGAATTTAATTATATAAAAAAGCTGTTTCGCTGCACGGTCGAAAAGCACAAAGAATTCGCAAACAACAATAGCGAAACGAAACATTGTTATCGAACAGTGGCCTGTCCCGCGTTAGAAGATTAAGCTCTCCAGCCTTTTCTAAGGCTGACCGTTGCAATCTCCGCAAATCGAGTTACGGTGAACAAGTATCTGCCTGAAAACCTTGAATTACCGCGTTCCAACCAACTAAGCTGAAACATTTTCAGCGATCGTAACAGTATAATATTATATGCCTATTATATGCCTTGTACGCCTCGAAAAGTCGAATAATAATTCGTCAATTAATATTCAAAGTTTTATCATTCAAGTTTCCGCTGTGCGTTGACTTCATCTGGTCTTTTGTGCGAGAAGACAAATTTCAATTTTCGACAAATGGAACGCTTTTAATTATAATGGAATCCTTTGACAACCCGTGCTAGACAAAAATCACATATATGCCGGATGTCTGCTATGCAAAATCAGTATCAAGATTCTAATTTCAAATATTCAATTTCAAATTAATTTCAAAATCTGTGTTATTTTCGTTTAAAATTTAAACGGCACAAATATGTCTGTCAATCCGTGTTCCTCTGCTTTCCTGAATTTTGCACGAGGAACGAATAAGTAAAAGAATTACGTGTAACAACTCTGTTTGGTACAAATTCTGTAACACGCGGCTGTAAACGAATTTACAAATCCACTTGGAAATACCGCATAATTTCTGGTTCGCGTGTTTTTGTTCTTCTGTTTATTCGCGCGACATAATATTAAACGCGGAATATGCGTGGCCGTTGTGCATAATTTTCGGCTATGTCGCGTAATTCACTTTGACGTGCATTCAAAGTTGTCCGCAAAAGACACACAGAACCGTTCGACGAGTCTAATGCACAGGGGCAGTTTATTTCAAACAACAGCCAGTTCATTTCCAACATCCCATTTTAACGTGCATTTTTGAAATTTCCGGAACGAAGACAGATAGTTTGACGTCGAAACATCGATAATAACGGTTCCACAATTTTCTTTTTAGATACAAAATCTAATTGCTGCTATTACGGAGATTACGATGATTATTCGAACTTCAAAGTTCTCGTTACTCTCTTGAATCGCGTAACTGGAATTTTTGATAATTCGAGCGACGATGTTAAACTATGTGTGCGAGACAATTTGTTTTTGTAGATGTTCTTCGAAAGTAGAAATCTTAAAAAATATAGAAACATAGATACGAATAGGATAGTGTATATCGAATTTGAAAAGATTATTTCAATCGAATTATTTAATCTATTCTAATTATGAAATTAGAAGCTTAATCATGAAATAGAATGGTATATTGACATTTGGCAACGACCGTAATCGTGCAGTCGTCGTTAAAACGAACGTATCTTTCTCATATTTATATTTTACGATTAAACTTTGGAATTTTAATCACTTTATAATACCCTCGTGTCATACACTGGTTGATTGTGTCGTTAATCACTTTGCTTCACTACTGTCATTCGAAATAGCGACATTTCACTGATACATCATGGTTAAATCTTCATTTCTGTCAACATCATGATTGATTGTGAAAAACTGCCTTAATGCTTCCGAATTCTGTACCGGTGTAATCGTACGAAACCAAGTATATGAATGTTATTTGACGGTAAAAAGTTTGCGCAACGTACAATTAGAAAAACGATCGAGATGTCGTTAGTCGTTCTTATCTTTTATCTAATTCGGGGATTAAATAATTTGAAGATCAACAATTTTTTTAACAATTAACCGATTTTATCAATTTTTTGACACCCATAGCTATCGATCTAGTTATTACATATTCGTTTCTAATAACGATGAAATTTACACAGCGAAGGAATTATAAGATGATGAAATTGCATTCCGCGAGAAACGATCGAGTATCTAATAGCGTGATTCGAGAAACGTTCGAAACACCTTTTCAAATTATTACTCAATCCGTGCAACTCTACCGCTTCGCTATATTCGCTCTTCTATATTTTATAAATCTTGAATTATTTTTCTGCATAGGAAATATTCGAATTTCAACGATATTGACATATTCGACTATTCGAAGGATATCTACGAATCTTCGCAGCAGTTCACAAACTTTCAATATCAACGAACCAAATTATCATAATGGTCGCCATTCTTATATACACTGCTACTCAAATATTGACTGTACAAACACGTATTTACGTTTTTGACAGCTCACACATGACACGCTTATATAAAGTGAAGAAGAAGAAAATACTTAAGCACCTATAGAAACTTTTCACGAGTACATAGTAATCCACATAAAAATCCTCTGTTGTCCTATATACACGTTCAGAAAACACAGAGTAGGGAAAATTAACGAAATTATTACGCGTAACGTCGGGATGAATCAAGAGTTTCGACGTTAGAATACCAAGAAGTGGAGTTGACCAATTCGAGAAAAGATCGAAAGAATTTATATCAAGATTCAGAGAAAGGCGATAGAAGGTCGTGAGCAAAAATCCTCTGTTGTCCTATATACACGTTCAGAAAACACAGAGTAGGGAAAATTAACGAAATTATTACGCGTAACGTCGGGATGAATCAAGAGTTTCGACGTTAGAATACCAAGAAGTGGAGTTGACCGATTCGAGAAAAGATCGAAAGAATTTATATCAAGATTAAGAGAAATGAGATAGAAGGTCGTGAGCAAAAATCCTCTGTTGTCCTATATACACGTTCAGAAAACACAGAGTAGGGAAAATTAACGAAATTATTACGCGTAACGTCGGGATGAATCAAGAGTTTCGACGTTAGAATACCAAGAAGTGGAGTTGACCAATTCGAGAAAAGATCGAAAGAATTTATATCAAGATTAAGAGAAATGAGATAGGAGGTCGTGCGCAAAAATCCTCTGTTGTCCTATATACACGTTCAGAAAACACAGAGTAGGGAAAATTAACGAAATTATTACGCGTAACGTCGGGATGAATCAAGAGTTTCGACGTTAGAATACCAAGAAGTGGAGTTGACCAATTCGAGAAAAGATCGAAAGAATTTATATCAAGATTAAGAGAAAGGCGATAGAAGGTCGTGAGCAAAAATCCTCTGTTGTCCTATATACACGTTCAGAAAACACATAGTAGGGAAAATTAACGAAATTATTACGCGTAACGTCGGGATGAATCAAGAGTTTCGACGTTAGAATACCAAGAAGTGGAGTTGACCAATTCGAGAAAAGATCGAAAGAATTTATATCAAGATTAAGAGAAAGAAGGAGATAGAAGGTCGTGCGCAACAACGAATACAATGATTTGAAAGTAATCGAATGTTGGGGAGAAACAAACGTACCGTTTAACACGTGGACGGAGACCGTGGTAGCTGCCGCGACATCCGCCAAAGCGCAACTGTAATTCCCGCTGTCTTTTTTGTTCGCGTTGGCAATGTAGAGCCTGGATATCGCGCCACTGGCGCCCATGTCAGTCTTCACGCTGAAACAGAAAGCAGAAACGATCTCATATAGCAACGAAAGCCACAAAGTCGATGTGGTTTCATCGTTTAACGAAAAGCAGACGCGAATGGCTTCTTCCAGCTTGGTTGCTCTTTGCTGGCTTTTCAGGCAAACACGGAAAATGACCAGAGGTAAGGGAGTTTGCTTTGAGCGGAGAATAAGAAGGTAAGGACGAGCGAAGAGGAAACGGAAAGGTCGAGGAAGAAACGGAAAGACGGCGGGGCTCGAGGGCGGATAAAACCTGTGAAGAATGGCGGCTGGATGGATTGTTATTCTACTCTTGGGTCGTTGACCCGTTCCAGAGAATCGTCGTGAAATACATTCAATCTCCGCTCGTGGGTTTGAAGCCTGAGAACTTTGACTAGATTTCGTCGTTGATATCCTGTGCTTATGATGGAGAAAGAGCTGATAATGGGAAGAAGGTTAGCTGTCCATTGGTCACGATATTCGTGTTTTAATGCGCAAATATTCATGGTCGATCGTATATCGTTTTATTAACAGCGATTGGGAAAAGTACGTGGGCGCTGTTGTATCTATTACGGTATTTGCACGGTAATTAATTGGAACCAAATAAAGAAGCTCGTTGAAACACGATTTATCCAAAAAACCAACCTTGCAACGATAATACGTAGCTGTAATAATACCAAGAAAATAAAATCATTTCGAGGTTTTCCGTTGGTAATTTTCTAATTAAAGTTTTGACAAAAATTATAGTAGAAAATACGTGTTACGGAATAAATGTATTATTACATATTGTTGCAAAGTTGATAGATACATACGGTACGTCGATAAAGTTCTTCGATATAGACATAACACACAGAAATTCGACAACCCCAAATCCATTGGAGGAAACCCAACAGAACGATATTAACCAGAAATGTTTCCGCAATTTTGTTACACAATGAAGCCAATAAAATCATAGACAGAGTGATCGAGAGTTCTCGAAGAGCTGAATTCATCACGTTCTGTCTTTCCTTAAAGTCTCCAAGTAGTTCTCTTGTTCGTTGGAAAAATCGTTGGTTCTTCTTTGGTTCGCAGAGAAAAGAGAGAAGGATAAGAAGAGAGTGTAAATCAAGTTGCACCCTTGCTGAAGCGTCTGCTCGTGACAGATCGACCGTTCTTCCAGAGCTCCGTTACCCTCGCCGAAGATGTGGAATGGAACAGTCGCGGACCATATTACGCGCCCTTAAAATACCGTAGCCTATCCAACAGGAAACACTTTCCTTCGATTTACGGGACGCACCGACTGGTAATGACGTAAACGAATTTACGAGTATATCTCGAATAGCGACGAGAAAACATTCGGGAAATTTTCTGTTATCGCGCGTTCTCTTAAGCTGTGACAATGTTCAATCACGGTATGGAAAAGCGATCTGTAGGCACGGCGAATCAATTTTATTCTTAGCGATAAATAAAGAAGATTTTTACAAAAAATTTCTTCGAAATCTTTTTTCTCAATTACCATTCAGACTCGGATATTCTTCTTATATAGAGTGGCATAGAAAAATTGTCGACTATGTGGATATTCCGTGTTATCATAGATTCGAGAAATGATGATGATTATTGTATTACAATACCTATATGTTATAAACGTCATATTAGTATCTTATTACCGTTATGCCATGTTATTATGTTATTATTCTTATGCTATAGTTGGCGGATGTAGATATTTCTATGAAAACGTAGATACATAGATTCAGCGTTTAATAATCTATGGAGATGTG
The DNA here is from genome assembly GCA_014737395.1 of Bombus waltoni. Taxonomy (NCBI): domain Eukaryota; kingdom Metazoa; phylum Arthropoda; class Insecta; order Hymenoptera; family Apidae; genus Bombus; species Bombus waltoni. The sequence goes on along the minus strand of JACXII010000008.1, from coordinate 1,582,037 downwards.
GAAGATCTAGATATTGCTCCCTCGGGCAATTAATTCTAGATCCAGAGATTCAATATCTAAATGCTCTAGATCTTGCATTAAGCAAGTACCAAGATAATCTAAATGAGATCTAGATACGTTATACGTCCAGCATCGAAATTCCAACGAGCCAATTTTCAACTGAAAAATGCTTGCAAACTAAATGTTTCATGCGACAGAGGACAACAATGGATGAATCGAAAATAAATCATGTTATTCGGAGTTCCCAATTCTACGTATGCAAACCTAGTGTCTTTATTGCGTACAATTCCACTTTATTTAATCAATTTATTTCAAAAACAAACATTCAATTACGACTCCCTGTGAAATTGATGAAATGGAATTTTTGCCGAAAAACTTTTTCACAGCTCGGCGAGAACAGTAACCATATTTTCGAAATAAAATCAATCGAATCCCGGCAAAATATTTTTTTCTCATACGCGGGCGAATTCATAAATGTCGAACGAGAAGTTACAGAGAGTTCAATTAACGTATTGTTCGATGCGTTTTGTCTCAATTGTCCCAATAGTTTCATCGTAGTCGATTTGTAGGACAAGAAACGAAATTAGCAATGTAACTTATATGCGTCCATATGATATAATACTAAACTATTACGTCTAGGCGTAGATTCATAAATTCTCCTACGTATGAATTTGTGTGCGTGTAACACAGTTTTTAATTTACTTGCTTCCTATAACTAAAATATTTTACACGCGCTATTTTAGATAGGTAACGTATCATCTATGTTACATACCTCAAGAGATTTCGAAATATCGTTATCGGAATATTTAATAACACGAACTTTAAGAAAATTTCACGAATTACCCATGTAACATATTTTATTTCGAACATACATATGTACACGCGTATCTCGTACTTCGAAGTAAGAGTAAAATTATTTTCACGGCGAAAGTTCCGAACGAGATATATTCCTTCCACAATGAAAATTCTAAATGAAAGATATTCTCTTTCGCGGACTACCCTTTTCACAGGTTCAGGAAGCTTTAGTTAGCCGAGCAATCCAAATTTAATATCGCACGTCGTTTTTCTTCGTGCCAGTTTCCTGACAGAGCTTATAACCGTGATACGCAATATACCGACGTTTGAGAAACACTTGGGCACTTAGATTTAGGGTTATATACCTTTGAAGATGGCTAGGGGAAGTGTTGTTACTCTCTTTCGATTACTTGCTCGCCAACTTCTCCGAGAGGTACCTTAAGTACGCCGAAATATTGCTTCCTTCGACTCGTACCTTCGAAAATACTCGTATTTTCGAAAACGTCCACGATGACGAATTTATTTTGCGTTCGTTTATCACGAATTGCGAGAAAATTACAAGACGATACATAAAACGATCGAAGTTGAACTAAAAAATTTACTATTAACAAAGACACGCTTGCATTCTCGCAGATGCCAATTTCACTGTAATTCCACTTCAATTTCCAATAGTCCGTTTAATTTCATTTCCACTTACGATCCCGTAACTGTAACTTACCAAAAATAAGAAAGTATCCGAATATTTTTGAGCGATACCCGATACAGGAATATTCCTCTAATTGTTACCGAGGGTTGCTGACTCGAATCCAAATATCCGAATATATCCTAATCTTTTATTTTAATCGAACACGCGAGGCGACTGGAATCAGACCGGAATCTTGTCGGCCATTTCGCCGTTGCAATGATCGAACAGGAAGATCGCAAAGGCTGGATTTCAGGAAGACGGAAGGGAAAGCAACGAGCAAGAGTAACGATAACGGGGTGGCAACAAGTGCTCTTAACGCCCTAACGGTTTCCCTCGCGGTGGTTCTTGAGGGACGTTCCCGATACGCCTCAAAGGTCTCGTGATACTCCTTAGGCGAGCCAAGTTCCAACCGAGGAAACGGTTATGGGGCTAAAAGGGAGTTACAGGATGGCGTCCGAATGAATTTTTAAATCGGCCCGATGCGGTGGAATGCGCGGCAACAGTCTCATTTCCCGAGTTTCGCTCTCCACCCTTTCTCGCACCCGAGCCACCATTCTTTCCCTTCTGCGGTAGCTGTCGTCTCTCCCTTTCTCCGATCTCTTTAACCTGTCTTCTTTAAATTCCGTTCCCCTCTGTTCGACGTGGCGAAAAAGTTCGCTGTAATTTTTGCTTCGTCGCTCATCCTTCTCCCATTTTCCATCCCTTCGGCTTCCCAACACTTTATTAAACGTTCGAATAACGCGATTAGCTGCTGTATTTAGCATCATATATATCGTAAAGTATCTTTCGTACAATAGACAAAATACACTCGGAAAATGTTTCTATAGCATATGCGGTGGCTGACGAAAATATTCCAACGCGTTTCACCGAACCTTTTTGTGAACATATTACGCGCATCGTTACGAGATCTTTCGAAATTTCTTCGCATTGCAACCACGTCCGCGACAACATCGCGAGAGCTTGGAGCGAAACTCGTTTATGACAGCCTCTACATTCCTAAGCATACGTCTGTCTCGCTAATTTGTTACAGTCGTAATAACGATCAGAGAGACATCGTCGAGCCACGAGACGAAAGTCTCGAATCTCTTAAGTGACTGCAAAGAGAGTGACATCCGTCAACTCGGAAACATTTTGAAACGGGAAAAAGAAGGGATCGAAATGAAGTGGTCAGACCCGTTTCTCTAATTCAGGTCGGGCGTTGTCGTTGCCCTCTGCTCGCGCGTCACAAGAGAACACGTGTGACGATAATTGTCCATCGGACTTCGTGTAACAAAGCTCGTGACATCGATCCATGCGATCCGACTCGACCTGGAATTCTCTCGATTGGCACCCTGGGAGAGATATCCACGCCATTTACCATTCCACGATTATTCTCGCCGCTACGTGCGTAACGTGTACACGCTCGTGTTTCGCGCATTTTCGACCGGCTCGTTTTTTCCTCGCGACGCCTTTTAATCCTTTAAACGGCGCAATGAAACTGCCAACTTTCCACAAGCCTGTGTTCGACGTTGGCGTATTAGATTCTCGGAGGTCCGGGTAAATTGGTTCCGATAAAAGGTTTAGGTTTACGCGTTAACTTTTTTGATGAAACATGAATAACGAGATGCGTACGTAGGTGGAAAGATCGTCCGCGACTAGCTTTTACTCGATCACCTGTCTATATCGTCCGAATTTGGTGATTCGATAAATTATTTAATTGCATGTAATAAGGCTTTGGTAAGTTCGGTTCGGCCGTACACCCATAAACTTACAACGATTAATTCCTAAACAAGAAGTAAGAAAATCGAACGAATGCTTCGACTGATCATACTTCGAAAAACGAGATAAATTTCTTGCATTTAATATCTTTTCTCCTAGAAAACCTTTATTACTAAACTTTAACACCACGGTAACGCAGGTCGAAATTTTTTTTAACAAATAAATCAACTTATCCACGTTTATAAATGTCTCGGTAAGTCTGCCCTTGAACATTCGTCATTCTTAAACGAGCGTTACGGTATCATGGCGACTAAAAAAAAAGGAAGAAAAACGTAACTAAATAGCTTTTCTTCTGTCCCTCTCATTACGCAAGCACGAACAATAATCACCAGCTTTCACGTCGCTTGTCAACAATCTTTTCTCCTTGCTTTCTCACCCTTTTTCACCTTTCCGTCACTTGGCAAAAATAATTGGCAAGTTCAGTGAACGAGAATAGTCCAGTCTCAAGGTGAAAACTCGAAGCAATGGGACAATGCATTTTTAATAACATTCCCCTGTCAATCTTTCTCATCCCGTTTCCTGTCTTTAGTCCCGAATCCCAGTCCACCAGATCCACGAAATGGAGAACCGAAGGCGGCACCCTTCAGTGTATCCACCCTTCTCGATTCCACTTCCGCGTCATCGCTTCATATTCGCAAGAATTTAATTTCGTGCGTTTTTCCTTCGCCGGTGCGAATCGTGTCACGGAAAATCAACGAATCGTTCGATTCAATTCTCCACGATCCCTTGTCCGTTCTTGGACACCCGTTTTATGGGAGAGTCGATCGATCGAATTGAAACTGTGTGTGCATTTAATAGAACAGAACAGGCAAAATGTTTGTCCGACGAAAAATTTTAGGGTTAAAAAAAGATAAAAAATGCTAGGCTTACGTTCTTAACTTAAGCTAAGAAATTTGTCCTGTATTTCAATGTTTTCCAAATTCGATTGCGAGCAATTATTTTTTTTTTATAACGTTTGTGATTGGTAGTTTTTGTTTCGTCGATAACGTAGAATAGGAGTTTGGAAATATTGATTTATTTCGAAGCCAGGGCAAAACACTCGGATAAATTTCTTCGTCGAATTTACGGTATATATAGGGATTGCAAGACAGTTTTGTTCGAATTGAGCCAACAGGTAAATTCTTGGATCGTAATTGTACACTGATTTGAGCGGACCAAGTAATTAGAGATGCCGAACGCATAACATACATTCCTTAGCCTGCGAACTATGTGCCTGAATGGTAGCGATTGAAATTTTCTTCCGGACAAATCGGAAGATCAAAATCAATCTGTTTACGAGACTGGAGAAATTTTTCAGACGATTCGTTTGTTATTTATTGTAACGAGAAAGTATAATCCATTGAATATGAATGCGCTAATATTTGATTAATGTAAACTATCATGAGTATTATTAAGGAAACATTCTGACGACATCTATCTGGCAATCGATGACAATTTTGTAAATAAATAACAACAAAAAAAAAAAAAAAGAAAAGAAATCGAGAAGAGAAAATGGCGAAAGAGTAGTTAACACGAAATTAAACAACGGGTTTAGAAAGAAAGGGGAGAAAAGCGTGAAAAAATCAATAACTTAACCTTTTTTATAGCAGGGCGTGATATCCTCTGTCATATTTTTCCTTTTCACGTGCTTATTTCCGGGTTAATCGCGAATTACGTGGAAGTTCCAAACGATCTTGGCGGAAGCGACTTTTCCACGATCATAAAGCTGCGCGGAAGTTCGGGTTCGGCTCAGTTATGAAAGTTTCAGCAAAGTATTCGGTGATTAAGTAAATTGTCGAGAACCGATCGTGCGGATTTCTATAGAGCCCCGATAGTATCGAATTCCTTTTAGCGAGTAAATCTATCTTTGTTTAGCTCGCCAAGAGGGAACCTGGACCGGGATGATTTTTCAATGAAATTAAATTGGAAAACACTATCAAATTGCAAGTGTCACGTGTATTGTATGTATTTTGGAGTAAAATAAAAATTTCTCTTTATACAATTTTCGAGCTTTTTCTTTTTAATTAAAATTTGAAATAAAATGTCACGCGCATTACGTATGCATTTTGAACGAAGTAAAATTTATGCGCATTATAAAATTCTACAGTCACGTGCAATGTACAACGAAATTCTGTCGCAAATGCGAGAAAACGAGAGTTAATACATCGTAACTTTGTTTTTAAGCAATTTTCATAGTAGAAACCAATTAACTTGTCAACATCGCTAAGAGATATATCCAACGGTATAATTAAAATTCGTTACGGTTTAATTTTGGGAATTTTAAATCTTGATTTAAGCACGCTCGCTGCTCTTCATCCCCGTAGGAAATATCCGATGTGGATAAACTTTCAATTGACATTTTCATTTCAGTTTATTCGCTTCTAATATTTTCAATTGATTAAATCCTCTCGTATTGTAGACTATGCTTCGACGTCTCGACGAAAACCTCTCAAGTTTGATACAAAGTTTAATCCAAAGAGTAGGCTACGGGCTTTGAAAGCAGTTCCTTCTTTCCCTTGGTCACGTATCTAAAATATCATCCCCACAATTTCACCCCTGCGAGTACCTCGATTACCCACCCATAACATTCTTTCGATTCCAATTTCACTGGTTTCGTTTTCGTGGTTTGGCGCTCGTATGTCATCTGAAATTCACTGTCGTGCGAACACCGTTCGCCGTTTCTCTATTTCGATAGACACATTCTTTTAATGTCGCTCGATTAAACAAATTGCGCTCTCGAAACTTACAAAAAATCTGTCGTTCCCTTTTTACTTGCAATATCTAAATCTAATCCAAATTACCAAGTTCCCAATCACAGCGTACAATTAAAAATCCAATGTTCATGGTCCACGATTCGTGTCAAAGGAGAAACGCGAAGGCACGAGGATCGAACATACATTTCTTACTCGCTCGATGCTTGAAATCTTGATCCAATCCAGGTTACAAAGTTTCAGTCGCGTCATTTTCATCGTTTTGCGGTGTACAATTAAAAATCCAATCTTTCCACTTCACGATATACCTCTTAACGCGGAAAGAGCATCAAAGCTCGAAGACTGAACGTTCCTTGTGCGGTAAACGGTAGCTCTCGCTACAAACAAGTCCACAAAAGAGAGAAAGAAGACGCGAGAACTTCCAAAAGGAAAAGAATAGAAAGAAAAAAACAAAACATATACACATAGACGGTCGGGAACAAAACGCAGCTTGCACCTTTAAATCTCCAGGCTCGGTCGCCGCTAGCGAAATTCATTGTGGCTCCGTAAACGACGCGATGCGAGAAAAAAATTCCTGGGTCGAACGCGAAGGAGGTGGAGCCGTGCGAGGCTCCAAGTCCACGGTTACCGGCTGTGCCACGCTGCTGGATGGGGTGAAAGAGCAACCGAGAGGGGGAGAAATTGCGGGTAAATTTCGTGGCAGCGCGTTGGAATTAAATTCCAAAAGAGGGAAAAGCGCGATGCTCGGTTTTGGGCATCGTTAGACTGCGGAATGTATCGTTAGGTATGCGATAAACTGACAATTCGATTGCTCTTCCCATTCTGGCATCGTGTGATCCTATTGATTAAAAACGTCGAATATCACGGTACATGTATCGACGCCACTGTTTTTCTTTTTAATATCCCTCAACGATATAATCTATGTTCTAGACAGTTTCGAAGTCAATTTAAGGAAAAGGATTTTTGCCAATATTCGTCGTCGTTACTCAACGGTCGCGGAGAGACGCGATCCCGACGGTGGGCGTCAGTGAGAATTGTAAGTTCTCACTATGACCGCGATAGTCAACGCCGCGATACCGATGAGCCCCTGATTTCGTTTGAGATAATAGAGGTGGTTGGATGATTGCGACACGCACTTAACACGAATATTGAATATATTTTTAACAATTTATATACAATGTCGTGGTTGACCCAACGTGGACGTGAGAATTTTGCGGATTCTGAGTTGAGATCAATTAGTGACTGACTAACCGACTGACTTCTGTAAGAGTGACGCGTTCGCCTGTTGGTTTACGCTTTTTATAATGGGCGGGCCCGATTCCTGGGTGCGTCCAGGAATCGGCGGAGGAAGCGGATTTGCAGCAAAAGTTGACGTGGGAGAGGGTGAGGAAACCCTTAGGAAAAACCAGACGGTCCCCGGTTGTATCGAGGATGAGCAGTAACGCTAATTGTTTTATGGTATAATTTGGGAAATCTGCATCCGACCCAGTTGATCGTTTGGGTGGTCAAGTCAATGGGGAGTAGAATTCTTAAGTCTATTGCTCGTCCCATTAAAAAGAGGGTGTCGCACATCTGCCGACCATCTTGATCGTCTTGGGGTGCCACGGCATGTGCCCTACGCCGTAACAGTCGTCATACGGAAAGTAGAAATCGTGGAGTTCGAATTCGATATCTAACCTCTAACTGGCATCGCTAATTTAGTTATATTTTTTAAACTGTTAGATGTGAATAGAGTATATTAATCTTAGAAGCGAAGATCGATTTGTAGGAAGAGTAAAATATCTTTGAACAATGTGAAGCGTTCGAGTATTCCATTTATTTACTAGATATTAACTGTTCTGAAAATGTCGATATTTATACCTCTATTTATAGCTTTATTTGCACGCAACAATTTTCATTTTGGCATTGCCATTGAATTGATATTAGTTCACACGGTTAACGTTAGTTTACATGTTCGTGCCAACTGCGGTGCAGGTGTAACGCAGTTAAATTAATTCGACGATGCGGGCATAACAGTGAACTCGAAGACCAGCACATTCGTTTTAATCGTGTAACTGGGCGAAAAGGTTAAAAAGCCTGTGCGTAAAGCGTTTTCAGGTATGCAAATGCGTCGTGCGAATGCGTAGATATGTGAAAATAATTTGCAGATTAAACAATCGGAAATTTGTGAAATAGTTGAATTATTATTCTACTATATAGTTTTTTATTAATTACTACATTTATCGTTTGGTCTTGCAGGATGTGTCTGTTCGCAAATATTTAGATTGAACAGAGTTCATAGTCTGTTCAAATTAACGTATAAACAACTTCATCGCGAGCAACAACTTCATTTGCGAGATAATAAAATCGGCAACTGCAACAGTTCGCTAGAGAGAAAACGAACGAGATTACTAATTCAGTGACAAAGTGCCACAATTATTAAAAACACGTTTCAAACGAAAATTTTATGCGTATAACAGATATTCCGCTCTCATTCGTGTTTCATTAAATTAGCTTCGTAAAAGCTACAGCACTTCCTATTTACTCTGTTTTCGCCATTTTTCTTTAATAATCTAAGCGTCTGTATTTTTAAAAACGTTGTTGCGCAAAACTCACGAACAATAGCTTTCAAATTTCCAAACGAAAATGATTATATTTCCAAATTTTCCATTAACACATCGTCGCGATTAGATGATAAATCTCCAGTGTCTAAAAATCAAAATTATATACGAACAAACCAGATCATCCTCTTGAGACTCTATCGGAGGTGTGAGTCACATCAAACTCGGGAAAGCGACAGTTTTACGGAACTCGTGAAGACGAGTCCGTAAATACGATCGAGCCAAATATCGACGAATAAAAGTCTCGATAAAACCATGAAACCGTATGATATCGTATAGATATTTTTCACGATGCATACCTTCTTCACACTTTTGCGAAGTTAGATTATAAAATGGTCTGTCCGATGTTCGCGGAACATTCTTTCTTTTTACAAAAGAAAAAAGAAAAACAAATCGTAATTTCTCGTTCCCGGATCAAAGCGGTTACTCGACTACCTGCCTTGCTCGTTTCACGCAGATTAAGAATAGCTTCTGCCGTGTTCTTTTAATTATAGAGAAACCCACTTTCTTTGCAGTTGCAATACCATCTGAAGCGTGTACATATAGAGCGCGTTAGACGGAATTCGTTCTACCACCTCCGTTTCCCTTTTTACCGCTGATTCCAGGTAATAGTGTAACTTCTCGTTTCTCTCGCAGACCTTCTTTCCTATGCGAGCAAATATTCCGCCGCGGTGCCTCTTACGGTAATCTTCCGGTTCGAACAAAGATTTCTACGCTTGAGAACGAGACTCGTTCGAATTCATAACTGTGTTTCTGTTAGCGAAACAATGAAACATCTTTTCTAGTTTCTCTCGTAGAATAAGGAAAGTAGCCGAAGGTTGAAATAGTCTCGTAATAGAAGATAGTCCCTCGCGTCTTGTCAGCTGCGAATCAAACTCTGGATAATACCGAACAAGCTTTCGCGTATGTATATCATTCGAACTAACGTTTGCGTATTAGTCGTACAAAGTAAATTCTCACCTGTACATTCTGTCGTTACAATCGTTAGATCGTAGACGCGCAGAGTCACTTGTAACAATACGCGTTTTACCGATCGCGGATGAAGACAAAATAAAAATGTTTTGTAATGGGTAAAAGTAAAGATATTTCGGAGAGACCAAGTTCTTGATTCTTAATCTTGAAACAGTAACGTACGAAGCGACGTGGAAAGATAAAAATATTTGTTAAACAAAAATTGCAATACGTACGTTATAACTAACAATCGTTGAACGTAAACTCAAAACTATCCAGCTCAGACACATTTGTATCCCACAATCACGTCGTAAAATTAGCAAACAGGTAATAGTTCGATTACTCTCACTCTGCTTTAATCCTCTATCTCTAGGAATAAAACAACGAGATAGAAATCTCTTCGCAGTTGCTCGAGCTGACCGCGGCTAAAGCAAATTGCGCGCGATGTACACTGAGGAGCAGAGGCGAAAAAGGTGCGTATTGCTGGAAACGTTACATGGAATTCGCCAAGGTTCCTCATCCCCTTATTTCCCCGTGGAATTCCGCGGATTATCCTGGATTTTGTTGGCGCAATATCCCATCGCGTATTCCTTTTTCATCGATCGGGGCGCGAGATGGCTAAGAACAAGGTGGTTGTTGGAAATTCATTCCTCGAACGAAGCCCATACACGCGAACAGGACTCGAGAACTAAACAGCATTGAAATTTGCAAAATGATTTCACCCTTTTTAATCAGATCTTTGATAAAATATCATTATTGACATTGGCTAATTTAACAAATTATTCACCGGTTATTTTACGCAAAAATTAATACTAATTCTAATGCGTGCCACCGTTTCTTCTACGCAAAATCGACCATTAGAGCTTTACGAATGAAAACACGAGTTTACCCGCGGCTGATCAAAAATGCGTTAGAATATGTAACTACTCTGAGAAAGCACGTTGAACGACGTGAATACTACTATCTATAGAAAGTGAGCAGCTCATAAGAGATATTTCTAATATTTCTAATTACTATTCGATGTGTTTCAATGGGAAATGTTCATTACATTAGATCATTCTTATCGGATAATTTAAGAAAAATGTAGATTCTTCCAAAAGAGAGTATACGACGGTATAAGTACCGATGCAGAAATCGCAAAATAGAATTAAATATCTCGCAGTCGTTATTTGAGTTACGAACATATACGTCTGAAAGAAAGTTGGAACCACGAACGCAATGTGTTTCGTAGAAAGAGTTACGGAATTTCTGAACGCACAAAATTTTTGGATGATACCCCGTACGTGATTTATATGGAATCCATAAGATTTTATATTTCGAACGCAGCTGGAACGCGTTAAATCCTTGGAAACGGAGCTCAGTATGATTTTCATGGCTCTCCCTGTTTTTCTGTCGCGCAGCCTCGTTCTTTCTCGCTCGGCACGATCTCCCGTTATTTATAAACGAACACGATACGCAATTTAGTTACAAATTGAAAGTTTGATGGAACCACGAGTTTGGGAAACGACGGTACGGCCTGGAATCATCGGAAAAACTGAGAGCGACCGTTGATGCGTGGGACAATTTCGAAAGTCTATCAGCTTAGGCCGCGAAATAGGATCGGTTTCGCTCGAATTTGAAAAGTCGATGAATGGGTCTTGTGTAAAAAGAGAATACGAGGAATACGGGATATAAAAATCGGCCGGTTTTTGCATCGGGAACAAAGTAGAAAAAAATGTGAAACCGGGTGAAAAGAATCGAACGATTTACATGGAAAAAATATAGGACATGGGAAAATAAATAAGCGCCGTGTAATGAAAAAACGACGATCAAAGAATCAAATAAAAATCTATTTTCGTACGAAGTAGAAAGGAAAGTATGAAACTCGAGAAATACACGGCAAACGTTTTACGGTCGGTAAGAACGAAAATTCGGAAGCTTAATAATCAAAGTATGAATAATGAAAGGTAAGATTACGAGGAAGCAATACCAAAGGGGAATGAGAATATTAGAAAGGAATTTCCACGTTATTTTCTCTCTTGACATTCGTGAGAGCGGTGTCAATGCCATATCTCTCGGTGTTTAGAATTCTCAGATATTATTGTTATTAGATCCGCTTCGCATGTATCTTGATTTCTTTCAAAAGTTATTCAAACTCGCGATAATAAATTACGGAAGCAACGCTGTACAACTTTATAAATTAAAAAGTGGACGAAAGTTTGATACTGCAATTATTGTTTCCGAACGCTCACCCTGAAACGTATCGTTTTCTACGGATAAGTAAACGTGTAGCGGTATATTTATTATTCTCTGAGAAGTTTCAAAGCCATTACGCATCCAGGTAAATGAATAGAAAAGCAAAGTTGAACGAGCAGATTTCTGATATTAAAAGCTACGCGAAAACGCAAAGAAAGATTACGATACAACAAAAACTTTCTCTAAACCAATTTCAAATTTACTATTTATCCTATAGCCTTCGGAAAGATTAACCTCGCTAAAAACATAACCAAAGAAAAAAAGAAAAAAAAAAGAAACAAACAAAAAACTCAGAGACGATAAGAAGTAATATAAGATAAAATTTTCTTCTCCCTTCTGTTTCTCTTCATTTATGGGAATCTGAGTAATGAGGTGGATGCGAACAGTTACGTAATTACATTTATACGCGGCACGTAATTAACTTTGCGAAGAAAAGGCAACCGTGAATGTGCTGTAACGGGGCTCAGGGAATGGTGCGTTAAACTTCAAGGTTAGAAAGAGGCGCGATCCTATCGTCGGTGTTGAATTTCGAAATAATCGGCCAACGCTGGAAAGTTAAATTTTCGCGTGGATAAACGACGATAATGCAGCCGTGGTGGCCGAGTACATATGTTCTCGTGAGAACGTTGCACGATTAAGCGAACGTTCCTCGAATTTATTGGTAAGAACACGTTGCAAGTGTGATGTAATTGCCATCGAAGTCGCTTTGAATTACCGGGACAGTTACAAAACCGAAATGCTAGTGGTTGATAAGCTCGTTTGTGGTAACTTACACGCAGCTTCATCCTTGTTACCATGGTAAGTGTTGCTTTATGGCAAGGTGATTACACGTTTCTTGCAATTATACAAAGTAGTTTGATACGTTCACTTAATTACTTGCTTGTTTTGGGAATTTTGTAAAGGGCTAATTAAATTAATTTGCCAAGTTTCTGCACTTATCCGTTTGTAGTTTGATATTGTGCTTTAATTGCAGCAGCAATTAGTTTATAGCGTTGTAACTCCTGTTTGATAAAGGATATTACCTTTTAAACAAAAATATCTGTGCAGTGTGCGTAAGTGCGTAAGTAATTGTAATCTAGGAGATATTTTTCCCGTATATGTTTGATCTAATTATCAGTTTTAGATCATCAAGTGGTCCTATATCGAGAAAACTTTTAACGCCGAGGAATGTATTTCTACAGTAGAACAGTCTATCGATCGTGCGATATTCGCGATATATATTGCACATCGATTCGATCCAATTCCCATCCACAACAAACACGCAGGAATAATAAGCGAGTTTCTTCGTCCAGAAAAAAAAAGAGTCTTAACTTTACTTTAGAGTCTTTACTCCACAAGGAAATATATACGAAATATTTAACTTCCCTGTAAGTAAACATTCGCAGATTGCATCTAAACGTATCTGGAGATTCCTTAAATCTCGAATAAAACTAAAGTCCCCCTCGATCTCGGTTACCTCCGTAATCTTCCCTTTAACTTGCTCCGCGTTTCATTTCGTTTCTCTTCCTTTACCGCCTCTCTTCCGCCTCTCTATATCTGTTTCCTCGATTCTATCGCTCTCGAATTTTTTTTCCTCGTTTTATCATCCCTTCGACAATTGGTCTCTCCCTCCGTGGACTCTCTTTGCAAACATATGCAAAGGGTGCGCGTGATTGCCGCAACCATCCACTCGAAAAATCCCACGGTCGGTTTACTCATCGCGTATTTGTACGCTTTGCCGTTTAGATAGCACGTCACTCGGATTCTGATCTATGTGTATGTATACGATAGTGTTAAAAGAAACGAGACGATACAATGGCCGTTGTTACCAGCGTGAAATTTAAAATCGTTTACTAGAAAACGATTTTCGGGGCTGACGCAGCTGCTTCGAAGAAGAAACCTGCTTTCCAGAGCTTGCAGAGAACGTTTCCGTCTTCTCTTTCGGTTATTAGCTGAAATTATTGCGAATGATCGAAACATAGGATGAGACATGGTTCTACGTAATCGAATTCTGGTTTGTGAGATTCTCAGAATGGAGGTATAAGAGAGCGCGATTTGTACAACGAGGCGAAGTATACAGATCGTTTTCTCGACATTTCTCGATGAAAAACATTTGAAAGAGACGCAGAACCTTTCGAGTTTTGTGCAGTCGAATTTTGTTCGCTAAGAGCATTATCGAAGGGAATTATCGAAGGCTTGTACTTCGAAGCTTAACTTCATCGAAACGAGTAGCTAGTTTCGAGAAAACCTCTCTGTGAAAAATCTTTGTTACAAATTCGTAGATTATCATCGCGACGAAGAAACAAAGAATATTAAATAGCACGAAAGAGTTTGAGACTCTGTTTCCTCGTTCCTTTAATTTTTCTCTCCATTTTGCCTCTTTCCCATCTCCACTGTGTAAATAAGTATAAAAAGGCAATATTGTTTTACAAAATAATATCTACATTTTGCTACACCTCTAAAGTTATCGAAGAAGTAGCTTAGATACTTTATTTATACGGATTACAGTAATTTTGCGCAGCATTAAACCTTTCAAAATTCAATTAACCCCATAGCATAGTAGTTCGATCAGAAATAAGAAGGACTTTTGCGCTTCTTAATTAGCCATACTTTCGAGATATAACCTAGGAAACTTACTACGCAACTCACGAGAACGAGTACTTACAGAAAAATATAAAGAATATCATAAAATAGGAATTACATATAATACATCGTATAACTTGTTAAAAATTATCAAATCGGCTGAAAGCAGCGTCTCAGCAACTGATTTTATTATCTATCCAACATATTAAACGATTGATTCGCTGGAGCGAATGCATACAAGGGAACAAATCCGATACACGAGTAAGAGGTTTACGATCCTTCCTCGCTTTTATGAAACGGAATTAAAGCGCTGATTTATCGCGCAATTTTATAGTGCCCGGAAATACTGGAAAAAAAATAGATACGTAGAAGTGTGTCGTGGATTACATGCAGTGTTTTGCCGATACGCTCAATTTGCTTTTGTTCGTTTTTCTTCAAATTTTCTCGATTTATGAAGAGAATTCCGAGAACAACTTAATTTTCGTATTTTACATCGACGTTAGAATATAAAGAAACGTAGAGACGTAGAACGACGTTATTTACTTCCAAAAAACGGAACAGATAGTAGTAGACTCGTTAATGTCATCGCTTCAACGAAGGAAATTCCATTCAAACATTTCGGTAGAAGTGGGTCAATCGATGTCAGTCAGACATTCTTCGTTAATTTTAGTAGATTTGCATTAAGGTAAATCGTTCCAGTTAGGAAAATTCTGTTCGTGCACATCGGTAGATCCAGACAGTAGATCATTAGTTATCTTATCTATCTTCGCCTAGTCACTTTTTACAAATGAAAACAACGAATTATTTTTTACGAGACGAACAGAGCCAAAAGCGAAATTGTATATTTTTAAACATCGAACATCTAATACAGAAGTCGAATTCCAAATAAGGAAAGGATTAAAGCTACTTACCATTCTACCATCTGCGCATCTCTGAATTAACCTACACAAGTCCACCGATCATAATGTTAGTGTCTTAAATCTTTAGAGACTTGGGTCTTCTCCAAGAACTTCTAAACCACAAATCTAAATTGTTCATCGCGATCTAAATTCCAAGCGAAGGTTCGAACGAAGCAACGTAAAACACAATAGAAACGAATCACGTAAAAAGGCGACGGACTAGGAAACGATACCGATGGGAAACGAAGACAGAAAACTTTGATAAAAAACAGTCTGGGGTTTTTTTTTGGGGGGGGGGGGAAAGTGTGTCTGATCGAAGAAGTATGGTTTTTGATGGTGTGGGTCAGGTGCGAGCCAATATGCGGCATCTGGCGTTACATGTTTCAAGCTTCGCATAACAAGCTCGAAGCTTGCCGCACGTTGATGGGAAAAGTTGCAGGCTGCAAGCTCAGATGTGTCGTGGACTACACGTATCTTTCCCTCCCTCCTTCCTTCCTTCCGTCCTTCCTTCCTTCCTCCTTTACATGCTTCTTCTGGCTACTTATATTCTGCTTTCCTCCGTTGCCGCATCCACGGCTGCAAAACGCGCTTATACCGCGTTCTACAACAACGAAGAAACGTGCCGACTGAACTCTTCACCTTTCCCTACGCTGCACCCCGCCTTCCTTTTTTCCTTCCATTCTTTTGGCGCGCGAAACAGGACTCACTTTGTACCTCAATTTTCCTCGAAGAAAGAATCTTGCGAAATTTATCGCGCTCGAGAAGAGGATCAAGCAGAATATAAAGTTTGTTGCGGTTGGGTTAGGTCTGAGAGAGAGATTGGTCGGAGTTGAAAATGTTAAGCGATCCCGTGCGTAATGTCGTCCCTTGTTTCGTACTTTGAACTTAAACCTGAAACTCTATTCTCGTCTTGGGAATCAACTGAAACTGATCAAATAATAACACTGATATAATAATCACGCGATAACTATCGTATACTTCTTCTTGGTGACAATTAGAACGAGCGATAGTAGAACTAACGTCTGTCGCGGTTTATGAGAATATATTCTCCTTTTTATAATTCGTTACGCGAAACGCGTTGCTTCAGCGATGACCAACATCAAAATTTGCCGTGAATACCGAATAAGGTTATCTTATCGCAGACTATTTATTTCGTCTGATAAAGGATGATTTGTGGAACTAGCTCGTTGTATTTCAAATCTGGTTGAAGCTGCGTGTATAGTTTGTATCATCGATGCATTGAATTAAATAGAAACAGACGATGTATCTTTATGAATTAAAATATTTTCTTAGTTTCGCCCGATTAAAATAAATTGCAGCAACGATTAATTAATTTACATAGAATTATAATCGCGTAAGAGGCCAACGTTTCTTGGTAGATATTCTTGGTGGTAAAAAGATAAGAGAATCAAAGGGATCGTGGCGCGATTCCTAGAAATAATTACGAAAAATGGGAAGGGACAATGAGGAAACTTTATAACGGATGACTAAACTTGGACTTGCAGGAACTTATCTAGTAGCCACGATGTGACATTAAGTAGACTTTAATTTTTGAAAAAGAACACGCGGCAAACATGATAATACAAGTTGGCGCGTTGGCTCGGTAACTACCTTAAGCATTTTCAGAACAGTGGTAAACCGTGAACAACTTTTCGACCATGCTTAAAACGAGTTAATGCGTGAAACTTATTTCTACATTTTAGAACAATTTTTCTCCTCTGTAAAGCGTTTATTACGATTTCAATTTACATAACTTTAAAGTGACACTTCCACGCGTATATTTTATATTTCGTAGCGATCATTGCGATCGATCGTTTGCGTGAAACAATAATTAATTTCCGAGCTTCTCTTTCAAACGACAAATCCTAGCTTTTCTTTGCGTAAATGAAAAAAACAAAACATTCTGTCGTGAATCGACGTTCTATACAAACAAGGATAAAGTAAAATGAGAATCCACTGAAAAGATCGATGTGTCAACACTTTATCGAATCTTGTATATCTCTGAGCATTTTCTGAAAATACATTCTTCCTGTTAAGGACTGACCAACAAAGTAAAATAAGAATCCAATGAAAAGATCGATGTGTCAACACGTTATCGAATCTTGTATATTTCTGAGCATTTTCTGAAAGTATATTCTTGTCGTTAAGGATTGACCAACAAAGTAAAATAAGAATCCAATGAAAAGATCGATGTGTCAACACATTATCGAATCTTGTATATTTCTGAGCATTTTCTGAAAGTATATTCTTGTCGTTAAGGATTGGCCAACAAAGTAAAATAAGAATCCAATGAAAAGATCGATGTGTCAACACATTATCGAATCTTGTATATTTCTGAGCATTTTCTGAAAGCATATTCTTGTTGTTAAGATTGACCAATTAAACGGTCGCTTGCTTATCGAAACCAGATCCGTCAAACGCGACTATCCATCGTTATCTACCTAAACGCAAGCCAAGCGTTTCTTACATTCGTTCGTGTAGTTTATTTGCTTTCCATCATCCGGTAGCATCTTGCTTGCTCAAGTTGGTGCGTTATTAAAGAGTTTGCCGCCTACCGATACGTCATGTCAGCTGTCACGTCGCGAACCGGAGCACGTCTGCTGGACAACGTACAATCCTTTATCAGTTCCCTCGACGTCCACGTGGCGTAAAGACGGTCCACATACTTTATCGAGCTTGCGCATTCTTCTGCTTTCAGAAGGCATCTGATACGCTCGTAAGAATCTACCTTACTTTTCAACGTGGAAACTCGTTCGTTTGCTTTTTGATTTTCCTTATTTTCACGGAGGAAATATCGAACACGGAGAAAGAAAGCGTAAGAACACGTACGAAAGAACGTGTTTGATAGAAAAGGAAATTTAAGTTTTACGAGGACCGATATCGTAGAATCGATTCTCGGGCTTTATCGATTTGCTTTACAGTATCTCTCGCTTGTTAGAAGATCAAGAAACTTATTTTTGTTGATACGACAATTTTTTATTTCCTCTCACTTTGCTTTATTACAAATGATATTAATCCTTTGCACTCTGAAATTTGTTTAGTACCAACAGTCGATAATTTTATTAAGAGCGAAGCTTTTTGAAGCTAAGAATCGTTTATCAAAAAGAGAAATGTTATGAATATTTGTAAATTTAAACTACAATAAAACGAACGATACGAATGTTTCATAATCCTCTTTGTTAATATAAAGACGGGTATTACACGTTGCATGCGATTGTATAAGGAAACTTTTTACACAAGCTACCATAATAAATTCATATGCATGTTTCGATATCGAAGCTTTTATGGACCGCTTTTATTCTCTGTCTAATATAATACGTGTTTTCAGCGAATTTAATTTCAGTACATTTCAAAGAACAAATCCTCTTCAGAGAAATAAATTATACGCGTTTAAACGTTTCAAGTTTCACGTTACAACCGAAACAATACCATTAAATCATCGTAAAAATTTGCATATCTCGATTCCATATTATTCTGCAACCTTTTAAATGGACAAAGGTTTCCGTTTGAAAATAAACTTTGTTTCAAGTCGATATCGCAACTGGTTCCCGAGATATAAGATCTAAAAGGTAGCGTTGAGCGCGCACGAAAATAGTGAATGGCGGTTGCCATTCCTACAAACGTCGCGACCTACTTTTTTTCCCTGGAAATGCGTACGTCGCGTCTGGCAGGAGTAAAAAGCTGCTGACTCGACGTTCGTCACTGACCACCGCACACGTGTCAAGCTTGCGGCAATCGTGACGAGCCGCGCGAGCGAGAGATCCGAGTGCGCCAGTCAGAAAATCAACGCGACTGCGCAAGTGAAAGGTCGCACTGTGCGCGAGCGAGACGACAATAGCGGAGCTCTGGAAACGATACTTTTCACATTGGATAACTTCGTAAGTGAATGTCGTATCGGTATGAAGAAAAAGCATATGTTTAAAAAGAAGATTTTTATTCTCTGGCCAGATTATCAATAAACTGTTACATATCCTAATAAAATATGATTAATAATGAATTCGCACGATGTTCGAGACTATACTTGGTTTCGGACTGTGATATCTCTGCAATATCGAACAAAAAATATTCTAAAACTAAAAGGTTCTAGCGTTCGGTGTAATTAATAATAACGAATTGTCGTAATGCATGATGGTATTGTATGGAAGTAAAATTAGAGCTTTCAATAGGATATAAATCGTTTCATTTTGAAATTGAATTGTGAGTTATATCGATAGCGATTCAAAGAAGAAACGCGCGAAGGTGTTCATAATTATGCATATCGTGTCAGATGTTACAAAAGAAGAATTTTTCACGGATCAAATTTATCTTCGATTACGTTCGAGGTATGTAGACATTTAGAAACTGAAAGATACTGATTGCTCGCGTTTAACAGCGATCATTTACCTTGTTCAACGCGCTATTTTAAATGTATAAAGTTCGAACCAATGAAAATTCTATCACGGGCCATCAATCAAATCCGCATTGAAATTTCAATGAATACGTTGCTGATTGTCCATAGAAAAAGATTGCTGGCTTTTTGAGGATTTATGAGCGCGTGAACGTTATACGCTCGTTTATTCGCGTACGTGATTGACTCTGATCAGTATGAAGAAAACGTAAAGGCAGCATAGTTGAGCGATAGTCTATACACAGGCGCTCGAATTCTCGCAGGTCAGGTTAGATGGCTCGTACGTGTTTATCGGGTACAGTCGATCACGAACGATAAGAGAATCGACGTTTCCAGGCCATAGAGAGCGTGTAATTTGTATCCCAACTGCTCGTCGACTATTGACAACCAGTATTTAAAGCTCGGATGTAGCTTCCGAGCTTAAGCAACGCGCATCTCTTTTTCCAGCAATTTTTACGTGGCAACTTTTTTCATAAAGTAATCGTACATTTCAAGATAAATTCTATGAAATAATATTTAGAGAGTACAGATGAAAAACACGATAAGTCACGGTTTCCTATTACTTTCTTCTATGCACAACGATATATATCAACACGTTCGTTCGCTATACTGCTGGCAGGATCTCTGGTTTTATTCGTTCTTTTATTTCTTTCGGAAAAAAGCATAATTTGCGCATTCTCATTAAGTTTACCATCTCGTTGTTAAGAAATAAACAGATATTAATTACGTCGTGAGTCTGGATTACGATATACTAAAGTCTGCGTAATAAAGTATGTGTGTAATACGTATATATGTATAGTAAAATTTGTCTAATATTTAAATCGATGCACGTGTCCGATACCTAGTGAAACCAGTAGAATTTGCTACGTAAGTGTCGTTTGAGAAATTCTTCAAATAATAGAACTCTGACAAATAGGTATTTCACGCATTCTAAAATATAATATTCCTTTACAAGTATGACAATATACGATCGTAATTCAACAGAACTATTCCAGTATGCGCAACTTGTACTTGTAAGAAGGTCTCGCCTTGAGCCAAACCCAACACCTACTACTCTCGCAGTACCTATGCCCGACAGAAGCAATTACAAACAATTAACCATACCTCGAAACGATCCTCTGGATTCTCACGCCGTGAGTCGTTAACAAAAACGCGAACACCATCCGAAATGGTGGCTCGTTGCACGCGACAGACGTTTCAGACACGCCATTTCCGGGCGTTTTATTTCCCCGCGGTGTAATATTTCCGATTTCGATGTCGCGCAAGCAAAACAAACGCATCGTTCCCGGAAAGACCGTACACTCCTTCATTCTCCTCTCTTTACACTTTTCATCCCTTTTTCTCCCACGTTGTCTCTTGCGACGCCGATTCAATGGAAGTTTCGATGATCGCGCGACGTTTCTTCTTTTTTTTTTTTTCGTGATGGTTCAACCTCGAATTCGTTCGTTCCTTTCTTTCTTTCTTTTTCTTTTTTTTTTTTTCATGCAAGAAAAGGGAAGAAACGGCGTCCCTTGGGTGTGATTCGCAGCAACTACTGTGTCGTAATCGCGTATTCGGCACGTTCGTCCTCATTTCGAAGTTTCGTTCGCTAAATCGCAGAGCCGTGTTGAAAGTTCTGGCCGACGCCCGCCGGTAATGGAGGCCGACGCATAATTCCTGCAATGTTTCACGCGATGCGGCTGGCTGCATACGCTCGCTGACGTTCCCTGTCCGACCCATAACCCGATTTAATCACTCACACTTGCCAAATAATATGTTTACACGCCCTTTTATTTCCGTTTTTCGTATACCTACGATAGCTCCAGAAAGCGTTCGAGACCGTAGACAACTTTGATGAACGTTTCACGACACTGCTGTTACAAAAAGCTGCTTGGAATTTGGATAAAATGGATTAACTAAATTCGGTAAAGAAATTAGACAAAAATACCGACGAGCTGGTCTAGACCAGAACGTTCAAGCGAGCTTATTTTATTCCCATAAAAATCCGAGAGTGTTGGAAACATACAATACACCTTTCTAAAACATACAAAACACCCTTTTAGGAAGGGAGGGGGCAATAAACAGCATACCCTGCAGGATCGTAATTTATTTCGCGCTCCATAGCCCGAGTTTACGATTGCTTCGGAAGATATGACGCATCCTGATTAATTTTACAACTGTGTAATCTTACAACTATGTTGCAATTATTCGCCTTTAAAATTTTACGTACAAATCAATTATCAAGACTAACACGAATCACTACCTAGAAATAGAGCGACGATAAATCTCTGTATGTATAATCGCGACTAACTATGGGGATATATATATAAAAAAAAAGAAAAAAAAACGGTGAAGAAGCGTGGAAATAAAAGTAATTTCCGACGGGGCGATGTCTCGCGCTGTCGCAACGAGAAGCCGTACAGTGTCAATAAGAAAGTAATATTCCTTTGCCGGAAGTTCGAAAAGCAAGAAACTTTGAAACGTTGATTAACGAAAGAACTCTTTAGTTTCCATCATGTTCTTCCCTATGTTCTTCTCTGTACCCTCCACCCCGGTCCGTTTCCTTTTCCTCTCGTTTTCTCTGTATACCGGCACACAAAAAAGTAATTACGTTTGCCGTCCGGCATTCGTTATAACTTCATATCTTAGTTTCTCCAGGCAAGATCTTTTTCATCATGGCCAGATCCGAAATTTCGTTCTTCATTCCCTTGCTTCGCGTTGGAAATTTCCCCGCAGCACGGTAATCATACTTTTCTCGCTGTCGTAGCGTCCTAACATCGAAAGAGGATCGAAGACTTTGCGAACTTACAGTCCTCCGGCAGAATGAAAAGTATTTAATCAATATAGACACTACGATGAGTTATTTCGATATTACCAGGTTAGCGTGTATAAAATTTCGCGTCTTCAAACGAAATTGTAATCGCACATAGTTTCTCAAAAACATAATACTTTATCGACGTAACTCGCACGATTCGATACACCCTCTTAGCTACTAATTAGGTTTGCTGAATGATCAATTTTGAAATGCAAATTTTTTTACAGTGGAACCATCGGAGTTTCTCCTGTAATAATTTACGCATTAAGAAAGTAGATAGAAAGGGAAAGGATTGATTTTAAGATTTCTGTCGAGCGAGACTATATGCTCGTCGAATCTTGGATCCGTCTTTCGCAACGCACGAAGTTTAATACGAATCTGGTTTTTCGAAAATGGGATTTTATATAAAACAAGGAACGAACCGAAAGAAAAATCGTTAACACAGTCGAGGTGAAAACAGATTACTTGGGTTACCAGAGATCGCTTCAGATAAATTTAACAAATTCAGTCTCCCTCGGAAATTTCATCGGAAATTTAAAGCGGAACTGCTGCGCGATGAAAATTGGGATCAGATTAGACCGACGTGTAAGTAATTTTGCATGAACTATAGAATCTCTAATGCGAAATACAACACCAACTTCTGATGGAATCAAACTCGAGTAATTTAAATTATCAAACAATTTGGATAAAATTATGAGATTAACAGTAAGGGAGTGTAATTAACGAGCTCGAGTTGAACAACGAGCAAAAATCCTTGAATTCGTATATTTCTCTAATTCCTTAATGTAGCGGAAGTTCTGTAGCCTTCAGTTGTAAAAAAAAAAAATGGAATAGATCGAAAAGTAAATTTATAAAAAATAAATTACACACGAGGCTTAAAAAGCCGCGATTATAAAATAAAAACAGAATTCTACGCGATTTATTAAATTCTGATATTATATCCGATACGTAATATCCTTGAGTCCGATAATTAAATCAGTCGTTCGTTTATTCGTTATTCGTTATTAACAAATTTCTAAATTAAATATTTCTTTTCGTTTCATCTGTACCTTACTTGGCACACGAAAATGGGTCGTTCGATCGACTTATCAGCAATTATCGGAAGCTCTGATCATTAACGATTCCAATACTAGAATTAGTCTGTTACTAATAAATTACGGTTAATACGGCACGAAAAAATCGAGCTCCTTATCTCGTCTGTACAGCGTAAACCTCTCTACAGAATCGATCTTTCTTATCAGAGATTATATGGTATTCTTTGCGTATCTCTCTAAAGGCGAATCGTTGGTTAATGTTCAGTGGAAGTTGTGCTTCGTGAGTGCATTCGAATAACGACTCTTGTCATTACCGTTGACGCGACGATTATCGTAGATAAGAATTATCGAGGAGAAGACAGTCAGCTTACTCTCTAAAGACGAAGCAACTATTCAGATACGAAATGCATCGAGACGTTACTCTATGCGAGGCAGCATTACGTATCTTTGTTTTAAAAGTTTTCTACTTTTGCTGTTGGATACAGGAGTAACGTTATACGAGTACAAGAACAATTTAGAACTATTTAGATCTTGTTGAAGGTAGTTTTTGTTGAGATTTATCACGTTTTCATCATCGCGTAACTCCGAACATTTTTCAATTAGAAGCATAGGTAACTTGCATAACGCTTAAGCAATATCAATTTAATCAGATATCGAGATGTCTGAATTAATTTTGTTCTTTTATATTTCGTCGCTTGATTTCTTGTAATATTTTCATCCTTCGTTAACGTTTATCAAGGTTAATCGTTTATCTGAAATTAATTGGAAATCTGATCGACCAAAATATTATTTTTAGCTAAAATGTATTTACATACTGTATTCAAGCTTATTAACGATACACGTGAAACGCTTCTTCTAGCAACAAGCAGTATCAAGAAACGTCAGTTGGTTGGAATAACGAAGTCGAGCAGTCATTCGTTTTACCCTCGCGAAATATTTCAGATGACAGACAATTTCTCGGGACGTAGAAGTGTCAGACGATTTCATGCCCCAAAGGAAGAATACAACAGTCGATTTTTCAACGTGATGTTCTCCGCAACACCGCCGTTTACTCTCCGCCAACGTATCGTAATAAACGAACCAAGAAAGACGAGACACCGCGTTCTTGCGTTTCTTTTTTAAAGCTTCGCGTAAACAACACCAGGAATGATCAAGTAATTCGCCCTCGATTCTTACCGTTCTGTCTCCGTCGTTACGTAAAATTGCCGTTTCCAACGATAACGCGATACCGCGAACGGTAAAATAAAAATTCTGCGGATTTTATTCGCGACGATACCGATGGTTGTCCAATGTTGTTCCGAATGTTTGAAATTCAGTGGAAATGAAGTATCAAATGTGCAAATAGTTCAATTTACGCGGCACCGTTTCCCACTGATTCTTCTCTTAAGCGTCTCCGTATGTTCAGAGTTTCGGAATTATTTAAAGCCGGTCAATCCAATTTCGAGACTTTAATTTACTTTTAATTAAAAAGACAATAGGAAGGAAGACAAACAAGGATACGTGGTGGTATCTCGCAGTGCCAGTATCTTTAGTTTAAACGTCCTCGGTACTTTTTTAACAGCGTGAAACATCGACTCGGAAATCGGTAATACAAATTTGAAAAAATCGTAGCGGGATGAGTTTCGTTTGCAGCGAAGATACGAAGGGAGTTCGAAGTTCTCGTACATTACCTTTCTTAAACGCAATACCGGCTCATTTTTTTTTTTTTTTTACTACGATAGAACCGAACGATATCGTGAAATATGACGAGCCATTGTTTCGGACGAAATAAAACACGTGGTTTATTGCTAGTACAACATAAATATAAATCCTGCATGGTTATTTCGTAGAAACGAAGGTAGAAGAATCGAACGAGATCCCTGACTTTCCGACCGTGCAATTTCTATGGCATGTGAAATAACACAGGTGTTCAGCTTCCCATCGTTCCGCTTTAATGGCAGAGGTATTAAAGCTATTAATAACACGGCTAAGTGGTGCGTTTCTCTTCCAGGCATGGACGATCTATGTGGCACTAAAGGCTAACAGGCAAGCAACTATTTCACCCTGCCAGTTACCTTTTTTTTTCTTTTCCTCCTGAGACCTGCACGCGCGACGATTGGCTATCTAATACTGGAATGTTAACCTGCCCGAGCTAGCTTTCGACACAAAGTTTCCACGATCGTGAGTTGTTCTTTGAAACGTTACGTCCGAGACAGAGAAGATTTCTACGATTGAGATTTATAATCGAAGAACGTGGACAAAGCAGAATATACGAGTATAAATTATTCTGGAACAAAGAAAATTATTCTAGATCTGGAATGATTACTTTGGAAGTATTTTTGGAAGTATTGCTAGGTACGTGTACAATGGCTCGCGGATTCCAATACTCTTAGAAGCTTTCTAACTTTCGTATAGATTATACGAAACATTTTGCAAATTCATTAGCGCCGTAACGAGAGACACGACTGTCGTAATTATATAGACGTTACAGGACATTCATTGGAAGTATATCTTTGCAACGAACGTCTTGTAACTTCTGTATACATTTTCGGATTCAAATTTCACTGTTATAAAACCACGACAGTCGTGTCCCGTTACGGTGCTAACGAAATTTCGAGGAGTTTCGTGTACTACGCGTGATATATTCGTAAAAAGATTGCACGCTAAGTGTTCGAGTGCTTTCGTGCGCCGCGGCGATACGTTTCAAACATCGGTAGAGAAGCAAAAAAAAAAAAAAAAAAAAGAAACGAAGAGGAAATCGACGAAGAATACTTTGGTCTTAAATTTCGCGAATTCCTGTCACGATTAAAAAAACCAATCTCCTCGACGAAACGACTTCTTACAAGTAAAAAAATGTAGATAACGAAAGCACGTTTCGCGTTACTTGAAAATTTGTAATCGACATTCCTAAACAGAAATATCCAACGCTGTTGTTTCTCTGGATTGCCATTGAAACTTCTTGATCGCTGAACGGTTAATTGAAGAGCGAGTGACCAGTGAGAACATATTAATGAGATCGCGTGATGCAATAAGCGGTAATAGCTAGCGGCTAAAAGGAGGAAATTGGGAAGGGGCTAAAAAGGGCGGGCTATTATTCGTTTAGCCGGTAATCCCTCGGGAGACGTGACGACGTTTGCAAAGGGAGAGACGGTTCCGAAACATCCGTCACGCTGTCAGCGCGTGTCTTTGTGACAGACAACCGACCGACTGCTTTGTTACTTTATTAAGAATAGTCGTTTCCTCGAGGATACGCGACCGCTCTTTTATGAAATTTGGACACGTTTCATTCGTCCAGAGACATTCTCTCTATCTGTTTCTTCGGTTCTTTACGAACGGGAAACAGCAAGTATAATAAAGGGGAATGTAAACGAATTAACTTCGGTGAGTTTGGCTAGTTGACTTGTTGCGTATAACGGTCGCTGAATTGGGAGAAGAACGGGTTAACGGACCGATAAAATAATTCAATTATCGACTGACAAACTTGAGATCAGGATTCAGTGCGAGGTATAACGTCGTATTCAAGGAAGTTCTGTCTTCCTTTTATAAAACATAAAAGAAGGGAACAGCTAGTTTGGCAAGTGAAATTATATTTTTCTATATCTCTGCGTCGTTTCTTTCTGTTATAATCATATAATTTGTAAGAACTACGAAGAAACCTACTGTTGTTGCAAATACCTTGATATAGCATTGTTTTTTTTTTTTAATCTAAAAACGTAGAAAATTTCACCAATTCGCTCGGCATCGCATCGAATCGACCACGCAAACGTAAGATTTACATCCATGAAATTAAGCTGAACAACGCGTAGCGAAATATTACTCCTAGAAACATTCTTTCTCATCGCAGCGAAGGTTCCGTAAGAAAGTTGCTCCAAATATATTTCATCTAACGCCGTGCCTCAAAACACCGTGTCCCAAAGGACTCGGTCAGAAAACAAAGCTGAAGCTCGGCTCGGCGATCGAGTCAAGGGACCAAGAACGCCGAGGAAGACTCTGCCCGAGTCTATATACGAGAATCGAAAGAAACTCCGTGGCTCGTTCGTAATTCACCGAGCATAGAGGAAAGAATTTTCACGAGAGACCGAACATACCTCCGTTGCAACGATGTTTGTGCACCGGTGGAATGAATCGCCACGGATAGGTCCAATGAAATTATACGGCTCGCCTCGGGAACGCTTTGTACACGTATCCGATAAGGAACTACGTATTCCGTCTTTTCCTTGGATCGTAAGATAAATACGCGAAGTAAAGGAATGGCAAACGAGCCTTAATGGTCTGGAGCGTGGATCTTTGTTACACGTTCTAGATATCTCGGTCGCGCTCCTCCCGGAGTTTCCTCCTCGAGTACATCGTCTCGAAAGATACATTGTCGAGGTTGTAGCCCCGACGGGCCATTAGTGCGACGCGTACAACTGCCAGTCTCTGCATTATTAGCGACTAAACAGCGGCCGTAGTCCATGCGAATACGTAATTTCGAAGCGGCATTGTTTTGCCCCAACCGAAAACGAAACTCGTTATCCGCGGACGAGCGAGCCATCCTCCGTCACTCGTGTCTCCTGTGGCTTTTTGTCCGGCTTCTCCCGTTGAAAATCGCTCGTCGTTCGCCATTTGTTAACGTTGATCGACGCTCCTCTATCGTTACATATAAAGTCGAATTTATCGTTGTATTAACACGTTCGCTACGGATCCGATTTTCATCTCCTACAGTGCCACGCTAACAAATAATTTTCATACGGTAGCTGTCTTTGTATTATTACGAAATGTTACACGTATGCGTTTGATACGAATCATTATGGATTACTTTTTCATAATTTCGCGATCGTTGGACCACGTGCTACATTCGAGTCGACACGTCGTGCATAATGTACAAGTATGTGCCGTCTCGATCGCGCGATGTACACGGTGGATGTATTAGATGGTATAATGGAATTACTCGTTTGTTCCGTGGTGGTTCTATAGCGTGACAAACGTTAGAGTACAATTTTGCAACTCTTTCGTAGAGTACTAATTTTTTATCTAAATATTTCTGTTTGCGTATACGTTATTTAAATAATAATAATAATAATAATAATTGAAATAACTCTTCGACGACGTTAAATCAACATTGTTCACTTTACATAGCAACGAATCAGGCTCACATAGGTATGTTGAATATCGTGACCGCTAATCGTTTGCGATAGATAGATTTTACTCGACAACGAGGCAGAACATACGTATTTATTCAGTTATCGGTAAATACACGTATATCTGTTTAGAGGAGGAGCGTTAGAAGTAGCAATAGAAAATGAAAAGTAAATTTCAATGAGAAATCGAAGACGCAACAATCGGGCAGAAAAAAATCTGGAATTGCGGGAAAAATCTAGAAAATTTGTCTAAACTCGTATCTCGTAATTCATACTGTTCGTATTAATATCGATTCGCTTGAACAAAAAAGTTAGCAAAGGATCAGTCTTAAAAGTAGAATGCAAGACCCATTAAAATTTATTAATAGGAAGAAGCACGATTTATTTATATTTGACTTCTGTAATAATAAATACTAAAAAATATATTTTATTTTCTATTTTGTCGCTATACATTTTCTATCTAAGAAAGTAAGATAGCTTTCGCGAGGTTTCTCGTCTTTCACATTTTGTACGCTGGTCTCTTTTCACGATGCTGATTAAATCCGCCGCGTCTTCGTTAAGGCAGCCAATTTAAAACCTTATAATCAATACACAAAGAAGAATAAAGAATTTGCATGATAACGCCACTTAACTATGCTACGTGTAATCATAAAAGTCAGTCCACCCAGGTATAATGATACACCATCGACCTTTTCCATCTTCTACGGAATAAAGAAACTATAGCTAAGTAATTCTCTTTTCCTAAGCCTTTGCTTTCTCTTCGTTTTCTTAAACAAACCAAGCTTCTTAATCTCAAATTTCAAGTTTGAAGATTATTTTTTATATATACCTTTTACTTATTAAAAATATAAACCATGTCACATTTTAGAAAAATTGATGTTCAAAGTTTCATCGAAATCGTTGATGTACGAGCGGAACACGAATTTGTTAAAACGATATTATATATTTGTTAAAATGGTATTAAAGTAGCGCGAGAAATTTCGTTCGATCGATATAGAAGATAAAACGATGTTTCAGTAAATGATTTTCTTTAACAAAATAGAATATTTCAGTGATAAAATGTTTGTTTAAGCGTGCATATTTTAGCGGCCGTATCGAATATTCATACCTCAATTTGTAATAAAAAATGAGACACTGTTTCTAGTGTGAAACAACCGAGCGATAAAAATTATTATTTTGATATTAATATCAATATGGACGTTCAAAAATACGATACATGAAAAACTTCGTTCGAAGCTAAAATAATAAAATTGTTAAATTTTAATAACCTTTACTCGTAAAACAGAACTTTTATACAAAATGTTGTGTTAATGAAATTTATCAAATTTTGAAAATATACCCGAATAAATCATTTCACGACACAGCGCAGAATATCAAAACCAATTTTCCTCTACAACGTTTTTATCATTTATAAATTCACATTGAGAAGTATCGTCATCGAGCGACAAATGAATAAGCTAACTTGTTATTTTTTCATTCCGAAACGAAACAAAACCATAGTTTTGATAATAAGAGATTTCTCGATAACGTATTGAAGTTCGAAATTACCATCTTATAAAAAATTCAAAAACATATATAATTCCATTCCTTCGCGTCTGTATTCCTAATAATATAAATTTCCTGTAATTGAAGCGATGTAAAAATTCACTAAAAACAACAGTAATTACAACCCTGTCTCTCTCTCTCTCTCTCTCTCTCTCTCTGTCTCGCTCTGTCTCGCTCTGTGTGCGAAAGTCTTTTAATCAAATGGTTCCTAATGGTTCACAAAGCGGGCTGAAGCGTTTACAACGGCCGGTTGAGTGACAAGCGGTGGTTTCCGATTGGCGACCGCTCCCCGGCTGTTTATGCCGGTATTTCGAACAAACGTTATTACAAGCGTGAAACAGGTTCACGGCCGGACATGGATTACGATGGTATCAGAATTTTCGCGACGCGTTCAACCGGCAGACGTACGCGAATTTAGGGACTTGTCGTTGCACGCGAAATATGTCCCCGGTCCTTTGTGAGTCGAGATAGGGTGAAAATGGCATTTAATGGATGACCGCCTGTCGAACTATTTGCATAAAGTGTAACGAGCAGAATGCTTCGTAGCAACACCCTCTTTCGAAGTCGGCTCTTTCCAGCGCTAATTTAACGCCCCTTTCCACGAGAACATACCAGGTTTTTGTTCGATATTGCACTTGTGTCGCGCGGTATGCGGTTCCCCAACCCTTTAACACGCGCCATTCTGTTCTTCTTCCCTCCCTTTTGTCGTTGAAAGGTGGCAGAACTGTTGCTGACAATGTTCCATGCTGCACGTGTAAATCCTCATGACACACGAGCGAATCATCTGTTGTTTTCCGGATCGAACATTTCCGGCTCAGGTGCTTTCGGATAGAGTTTCCTTTGCTTCTTTTGTGCTAAATTAGTGCGGATGAAATAATAGCTTTTGTAAATACGTGAGATTATTCAGAATTCGGTGGATAAACTCGTGTCCAGATGATATGTCGTTTAAAAGACTGGGAACAAAGTTCTGAACGAATTCGAGGATACCTTACCTTTAGAAAACGAAACAAAGTTTCATTAATCTTGAATTTAGTTTAGTATGCACAGTTTTGCCCCGAAATAAGCTTGCGCTATCCCTTCTTTTTTTTTTCTACTTGCCGATAGAGCGAGAGATCCGAGAACGAGTAAGAGTCCGTGAAAGCGAGAAGCCAAATTTTTGTGGTCGAATGAACAATGTGGTTTTAGTAGGAGAGAGAACAGAATACGTTAAACAGGTATAATACTTTCTCGTTCTAGTATTAGCGAATCTGACGTGTCATATGCTGCCCGGCCAAACACTTTTTAATTTTCTCGCCATATCTCCAACCTCTCGGTCGTTTTCCGTGTTCTTCATTGTCCCTGTTAAGGTTATTGGATATGTGAATAGATAAATTGTAAAATAGAAAATATATCTAAACAAAGAAGCGAAAGTACAAATATGAATACTGTTTGAGCTGGTGCAGATCCGCACGCTGACAATGTTACTTTCCAACTGAATCCCCGAAAAGCCATCGTCGCTTGTCTATCGTCTTGATTTATTTTAAACACTCTCGATGGATTCGGTGATTGAGAAAACTAAACAGATCAGATGTAGAGTTTTCTTAGAAGTGATATCCACTTCAACGGTCCCGTTCGAGAACCAAGTCAAGTCGAATAGCATTAGGTTGTCCCGAAAGTTTCTCTCCTTTTGTAAGGAAATAACAGATGCACAACCTCTTTTCGTTTTATACTATTTCATTGAATCGTGTACGACCCATTTTCTTCTATTTCCATTATTACGATCGTACACGATTCGACGAAAATAATATAAAACAGAGAACGTGGTGCGTCCGTTTATTTCCTTACAAGACGAAAGAAACTTTTCGGACAACCTAATATATCTGACTGGTAAGAAGCTACTGGTCAGTCTCGAGCGTGTTGCTTATTTTCGAGACGAAGCTGTATATTGTATACGTATAATTACATCTTACATGCTACAAATACTTTAAGCGCGCGTTTAAATTCTATATCGGAGTACCTGAGAAAATTAACATATTTCTATTTACCGAAGGTTACTAATATTCATCGTGGAAATATTTCAGAATTCTTCGAATTCTTGAGATACATCGAGAAACCTTCGAGATAGCTACGAGTGACGAGTAGGTCTTGCGCATCATTCCAAACTTTTGAGCGTTTGAAATATTCCGAATTCTTTGGAAATAAATATTTCGTGAACCTACGGTGTTCTACTTAGTCTCGGCAAGATTATCAGCGAGATAGCGAAACTTAATTTCTTTCTCTCTGATTGATGAAAGTAACATGATATATATTGCGCTATAATTACTACGATCAAAGCGAGAATTAAACCTTAATGATTGATTCTAAACGTTGCAAATAATAAATCTTCTTGATAATAATTGGTAGTATAGCGAGCATCGAACGAAAGGGAAACTACGATCTCGCGCGAAGTTGCGACGACGATAATTCAGTCGATGAATCGAACGATCACTTGTCAGTTGCCAATTGCTAATCATCAACGATATGACAAGCGCATCAGCTACAATCACGAAGCCAGCATTAATTCTAATCAGTTAGCCTTGGAAACAATCAGATATTCGATAATCAATCGATCATCGAGTCGCTTATGCGTCCGTCCGTTGACATAGTGAGAAGTGAGATTGACCACTTAAAAAGTCAAACAATTGTTATACGTACAATAATTATATGAATAATATTTGTCAATGATAATTCTATCTAAAATATCCTAGAACGAACGTATTACCTGTGGTCTTCTAAAAATTTTAACACGCCACGTGTAAATAATATTCTTCGTATAAAATATTCATAATGACGATCGACAAAATTGTAAATATAATGAAATTTTAAAGCGATATCGCCGCTTGAATCGATCGAGCTCGTAACAAAATAGCTCGATCAAATCTACAAACCGATGAATCATTATTTTCCCGAATTATATATTATGTACACGTACGTTGCTGAAACTCGCTCAAATACGCTCAAAAAAGAAGGTAACCTAAGTCTTACATCAAATCTACCAAGCAGAATAACGTAATATTGCGTAAAATTCAACGGAAAATTCACGACTCGTGAAACACCCCGTGAACCGCAGGACGCCGTGACACGAAAACTACGTAGATAATTCACAGTTCGACGTGCAGTGATATATCCGAGATTTTTGCCCTACTTTCCTATACTTGTATCCACTAGATCCAAGGTGACATGTGGGGAACCGATATGGCAAGTAAATGGCTGTTCGCGCGAGCGTTGCACCGAATTCCAAAAAGTTTACGGTTCTCGAATGTGTGCGCGTATATATGTGTACAGTGTACACACGTGCAGACGTCGCAATGGCCGAAGATTACGTTAGGGTGCCTTTTGTATGCAGTCCCACACGTAAACCGTACGAGCCTGTACCGCGATATTTGATTTTCCTTTTTCCATTTCTCAGCGACCAGTCTCGGGACTACCCGACACCATCGACTTTAAATCGTTCTATATGCCTGGATTCCCTTTTACCGTATTTTCAGTTTCTGTCCATTTATGCTAAGTAGACCAAACATTACGTTTAGCGTGCTTCGAACTTTTTTAAAAACGTATTTTAGCTGATTTTTTTTTTTGGATTCTCTCGTCCTGCTATCGCTTACTTTACAATCCAAATAATTTTACCTAACGTAAGAACAATCTGAATCAATTTTCCTTTTCAGAATTTTCAAATCGTCGTATGATGTATTTAATCATAGTACGTTACACGCGCTGCGTTAACGTATCTATGGTTCGATGGCGTATTAAATAATGTTATCGATAATAGAGGTTTACCAATTCTTCAAATGCAGTCTGCGAAAATTTGAAAACGTTTAACGCGATGGAACGTGGAAATTATCATCGCTATTAATAATTCTCTGGCATTAAAACCTATTTGGGATGAGAGAGAAGCGGGAACCAACGCTACAATTTTTCTGATCACACCTGCGACGAACTATTTTTGCCGTTTCCTTTTCCCGGTTCCCTTGTCACCTCAGTGGAAGAGAATAACGTCAGCTTGGCCGACCAGACAAATTAGAATATTACGTACGGGCCGTCAGTATGAGCGAGAATAATAATTAGAGACCGACAGACTGTACGCGCGAGAATAATTTTATCGCGAAGGAGTATAGCACGAGGATAGAAAATTCGTTAAAATTACGCTCTGGATCGCTGTATCGAAAATTTGTCATTCGTTCTCTCTATACTTATTGCTCGCTGACGATGCATATTCATTTAGATTACAAGTATTAGAATAAATTGTATTATTCAACTCGGAAGTAACTGTACGATCCTTTTATCCTTTTATTCAGCTCGCGATATTGTAATTTTGTTCTGTTCACTGCTTGAAATTATCTTTTGATTTATTCTTCTAATTGTTATATTTTTAATAAAGTATCTAAATGTATTTTCAATCATCGTTCGGTAATTTCAAAAAGATTGAAAATATAGCAAACTAACGTGCAATTTTCGGTAACAACTTGTTTCATTTATGTAAATTATAGCTTTGAACGCATAATAACTAATAGATATTGTATAATAACCTGATTTCGTAAAATTACATACTTTGAAATAGCAATTGTACAAAAACATACTAAACGGAAATTTAACCTGAATGTTCAAACTCTGATCAAACTTTGATTGAAAATGTACCAACTTAGCGTAACAAATTGCCACCCAACCGAAACGAAATTAGCGAATAACTGCAGGTCTAGCTGGCGACGTGAATTACATCGGCCATTTGAGTAGTCTGGAATTGTTCAAGCCGAAAAAAAGATAGTTACGAGCATTACGTAGAATCGTCGAATACTGGTGGTCCGTGTGCGATAATTAACCCCAAATTTCTCACGACGATATAAAAGTTTCGCGACAGCGTGTTTGTATCGCCGGTCGTATAATTTCCTGGCAATGGTGCACTGGCTCGGAAAACACCATCCAAGCTATTCGTTATAGGAAGAAAAAGACAAAACAGGGGAAAAAAATAGCTAGAATCGATACGAAACGCAAAAGTTTCCGTCGTGTCGCTGCACTTTTCCGCCTCGCTCTTCCTAATTTAAATCTAATCCACCTACGATTTTGCTTTTAAAACATAACTTTCGCGTTTAACTTTTAGATTAGAATTCTGAATTTATTACTGTATTTTGAGGGGGTATAATAGATCTGTAGCGTGTAGCTGTAGTACAGTTAGGTTAGGATTTCTGTGCTAGGTTTTATATTCCATAGGTATTTGGCTTTTTAGGTTAGAATTCTAAAATTATTACTGTATTTTGAAGGGGTTATAGTAGGTCTGTAGCGTGTAGCTGTAGTACGGTTAGGCTAGAGTTTCTGTGCTAGGTTTTATATTCCATAGGTATTTGGCTTTTTAGGTTAGAATTCTAAAATTATTACTGTATTTTGAAGGGGTTATAGTAGGTCTGTAGCGTGTAGCTGTAGTACGGTTAGGCTAGAGTTTCTGTACCAGGTTTTATATTCCATAGGCATTTGGCTTTTTAGGTTAGAATTCTGAATTTATTACTGTATTGTTAACTTAATGATAGAAAAGATTTAATACATGTAAATACTTCATTCTAAGAGAAGTAGGGCGAAGCGAATAACGTTCTTTCACTATTGATCCTAAGATTTCGACGAATAGATGTTAGGGACAATGACGTTAGATAAATTTGCAATAAATCACAGAGAAAAGTTTCGGTACTGATTTACACTGTAAAATGGTTAACAATCTGTTCTTGTTCATTAAATGTATTTTACAACGTAAATCTACAAAGTCTCGGTTATATTCTACGCAGAGGGTGTGGCCTACAATTCGAGCAACGGAAACAGACGCCAATCTTGTGAAATGGAAACTCCTCGATCTTGTACTTCGTAATAACGAGACGAACTTGCAGCATAAATTATAGTTCCAATTCTCTAAAGATGGATTGTACTTTTACGACATATTATAGTAGTTCTTCTATTAGTAGATCCATGAATCGGATCAATACTCTATGATTCTATAGAAATTATTAATAACACCAAGCTCC
Organism: Bombus waltoni; assembly: GCA_014737395.1. Classification (NCBI taxonomy): domain Eukaryota; kingdom Metazoa; phylum Arthropoda; class Insecta; order Hymenoptera; family Apidae; genus Bombus; species Bombus waltoni. The sequence goes on along the minus strand of JACXII010000008.1, from coordinate 1,545,983 downwards.
AAATATCGCTGAGTACAAGTAACGAACATTTTTAAATTTTCTATTTGACATATTGTTACAACAACGAATAGTCAGTTCACTGCTATTAAGAGATTGTAAGACAGGGGGTTAAGGTAGATCGAAGATCTTCTTTTTATCTTGGCAGAAGACGTCTTCGAACTTCGGCAAACGTGAAATACAGAGAGAACTTCGTAAAACACACAGAAGAATCAAAAGACGCGAATAACGTCTAATAGAAACGTTTTATTCTATTATTTCCTAATCTGTCCCTGTGCATTCGTCGAACAGAAAGCACGGTGGAACGTCTGCAATAATGGAACGAAGGAAAGGCGAATCATCTGGCAGAAACCGCGATTTCAGTTTCAAAGCGATAAACCGCCGGTTGTTTCGTGGCCTTTGACACCGTTAACATGCATGCAAAATCGCGCGCCAGGATGGATGTTCGATTGCTTGGAGAAGACGTTCTCGAAGCCATAGGCGACTTCTCGAGTGCGAGTCTAGAAGAAGCCAGCCCCTAGAGGAGGGATGCTTTGTCGCGTTGAAAGCGAAGAAGGAAACACTCGAGGGCCTTTCGAGCGAAGATCCGCCACCATTGGAAAGCAACGCAGCTGGGGACCGGTATCACCTCATTAAAACTGTATAAAAAGAGCCGAGGAGCGCGGCTTTGTCGAACGTCCACTCCGTGTAAAAGGTGAAACCGAGACGCGGATAAGATAGTAGCATGATGGAACGTACAGCTGCTCGCGAAAGTATTCCAACACTCGCGTTTTGAAATTTAATTAAAGTCGTAATTTATCTCTTTAAACTATTCGATTAATAAGCCACGATATTCAGTATAAGAAATACTACACCCTGGGTATTTCATACATTTTTGCCTATTATGTGTATTTAAATACACATTAAATACACATACTCCTGATACATTGTCTTCGAGCTACAGATATCGTTCGATTTGAGATCGAGTTTATAGGAAGACAAAGTTCTCACCACTGGCAGAAATCATGTTATTGGTTGTCTGGTGACTAAAATACGCTAAGCAACTTCTTGAATTTCAGACTCTCTTAGGGTGCTCTCGGATTATCTATATATATTGTCAATATTTCAAGGCTCTCAAATAAGAGGATCAATATGTATTGTCAATACAATATTGTCGACATTTATCGACAAACTGCATTTTCGTTGAGAATATCGAGCCATCGACGGTTCTTTATTGAATATATACGGACTACTGTTGATTTCGATGCTTTTGAGTTTCCTATACGCTAATTACGCTTAACAGACGTTTCTTCTCGTCGTTAGAGGGATGCTTATTGCTATTGGCGTGTTTGACCGCGTTTGTGAATCGTAGATTCTGTTACTCAACGGTCGCTCACGGTGTTTAATTGATTGCGACACACACTTAACAGGGATATTAACTATATTTTCAACACTTTATATACAATGTCGTGGTTTACACAATGTGGACGTGAGATCCTTGAGGGTTCTGAGCTGAGACAGAGACTGACCGTTCGCCTGTTGGCTTGCGCTTTTTTATAATGGGCGGACCCGATTCCTGGGTATGTCCAGGAATCGGCGGAGGAAGCGGATTTGCAGCAAAAATTGACGTGGGAGAGGGTGAGGAAACCCTTGGGAAAAACCAGACTGTTTGTTTCTAGTTTCTAGGTTGTGCCGAGGGTGAGCAGTAACGCGAAACTTTTTATGGTATAAATAGTAAAAATCTTTACCCGACCCGTTTGACCGTTTGGGTGGCAAAGTTAATGGGGGTAGAGTTCTTAAGTTTATTGCGCGTCCCCTTACAACACATCTACCCAACAACACATCTTGCACATCTACCGACCATCTTGACCGCCTAGGGATGCCTCGGCGTGGCCCCTACGCCGTAACAGATTCCTTGCACGACGTAGGTTCGTACCGCTTGGAAAGGTAAAGTATACAACAGAGAGACGATAGGAAAATTCAGCGAGAATTAATTTTCCTCGGAATTGTTTTTGTGTCATTTTTGATTCGCGATCCCAGTCACGCAAAGGTTTTCTGGAATCGAAATCCTTAGATATATGCGATGTTGAGAAACGAGTTATATCTATATCTCTCCCGACCAAAGAACTTACGTCGTGCAAACTGGACATCGTAGCGATGTAAACATTTTGTAACGATTTTGACAATTTGAATTTACACAGTCGCGTACTTTCGAACGTATCGTCCTTTTGGTTTCGTAATTAATTAAGCCGTAACTTTGCTCTGTGTCGCGACACGTTTTCGTGATTTGAACAAACATAACCAACCTTTTATAACGATAAACGCAGTGGACTATTTTCTGCAAATTGCCAGCGAAGAACTGTCTGTCCTACACCGCTGTTGGTTCTCATCGTGTATTTGTAGAAGGCATTAATCTTCGGAAAGAAGGAAACCATTAATTAATAAGTATGTTCGGTGGTGACATCGCGAGATTGATCTCCACGCAATCGTGTCTAGGTTAGTTTAAAACTTCGGTAATTGATCCCGAAGAATGAAATTCCTGCTCTCGTATAAATAATTCAACAGTCCTATTGAATTCCTTGAGACCAGGATTATTGACATCACATTCTACGGATTACGAATCGTCTGAATTGGTTTCCACGAGACCAAAGTCATCTTTATTGGATCGGTCCCCTTGATAAGATCTTGGATTACTAATTCCACGTGCGTGTTCTACTGTATCACAAATCCAATAGCGCAATTGCAGCCCTAATTAGAAGTTAGATTACCTACGGTTTCTATATAATACACATATATTTATCTGTGTACTTTATTACGAAAGACTGTTTGTTTCTACTGTTACACGTATAAATCGTATTTTAGCCGCTATTAACTATAATAAGTTCGTTCGACCATCGAGCAATCCTTAAAACTCAAAAATCAGCAAAAATTAACTTACTGTGCCGCTGCCTATAGTTTCGCATTTGCTGATCGAGCAAAATGATCGAGCAATAAATTACGTCGATCAAAGGAATTTACACTTGTAGCATCCTGGCCGCAGATTTATTCTCATCCATAATAGAATCGAACAATTTGTCGTGTCGGCAGAAATTCGAGCGTAACGCGTTAAATGAGCCTCGACACAGCAAACAACGAAGGATTAAGGGTATTCGCCTTTCTCCGTGATCGGTATTCCGAAACTCAGTTTAACTCGGCCGCGTTTACGTCTATCGAATAGACTGATTCTTTCTTCAGCGGTAAGCCGGCTGAGCTTGAATTTTATTGCCGACTTTAGGGTGTTTGTACCATGAAGATACGACAGCCATGGCGCCACCGTGTCGTGAGGTTCTAAGGTATGATAATTTTTAACGTAAATAGAGCTATTTATCTGCTCCACGACGTATACGATCCGTGATAAATAATTGCGCCGGTTCTAGATGTATTTTAACGTTGCGTGTCTAAAGTTACGCTCATTTGGCAAGAATCGCGATTTTTTTGCGATTTATTCCTTCGCGATCTTTCTTAAAAACTTCACACGCGTAAACTTATCGTATCGTTCGCATTTATTCCTTTCACAAAGTTTATAATCCTTTGAAATTCCACCGCGTACTTAATGCGAAATCCTTATTGTTAATTTTTCACTTTCATCTCGAGCTTGTCATAAATATTTCTCTCCTCTCTAGAAACTTTCCGTCAAATAAGCACGTTTGAACGAACAAGTGGTAAAATCGATACGCATTTACCAGAGTTATTCCGCACTCGTAACTCGTCGAAGAAGATATCGCGATTATTTATCACGGCACATAATTCAAAGCGTCACGGCTATTTATAATTGTAGCGGGTAATTTAATTTTCCTAAAATTTTCGTTGCTACGTTAGTCGAGCGATAAATTACGCAAGTGAAAGGAATTTCACGTTCGCGAACGGCCAAACTTTCTGCGTGAACGTAAAAACAGTTTTAGATAGGTAACTCTTATTTCAGGGGAATTAATTTTACAACTTTCCAATGGATGAATTCCATTGTCGTCTTTTTCCCCGCAGAAACTGTTTCAAAATAGTTTCAATTGGTTATAGAATCGTAGAATAAAACATTCAACGGTGGAACGTTTAGTCGATAATTTAACTCGTATATATTTAGAACATCGCCGATTCTTCTTTTATCTATCCACATTGGGAAAAAAGTACGAGTTTTTATTGAGAAATTCTTTTATTCTTATCCACGTTGTATCTGTTAAAATCTTCGTTTTGAAGGGAAAATATTTGCGGGCAAACGTTTACGAGCAATAATTTCGTACTCGCGGCAAGAATGAAAAACGAAGCACCGTACATTTGAAGCACGTACATTGTAGAGTCGTACGTTTTCATCGTGAAAAGGGAGAGGGGGGGGGGGCAATTATTCTCGACGCGAATGCTCGACGCAATTGAAGAAACGGAGGTAAATATATTCTCTTCGGTTTGTCTCTTTAAACCCTTCTTCTTATAGCATCGCCGTAGTTTGAACGTTCGCGTAATCCGACCCTTAAGAAGCTTTCTCCTTTACAACGTGCGCAACAGCCTGATTCGCGTAGAGATTCGAAAATCGCGTAGAGAGAAAAAGTTGAACACTTCTTGAGAACAGTAGGAGGAAGAATAGACGAAGAACAAAGTTGAAATTACTCTTTTTCTTTAAGCCGCCAGCCACGAGCGATTTTCATATTCTCCTGCGAAAAATTCTGCCCGAAATCTATACCTTGCACGGCGATACAAGAAACGCGACGCGATAATAACGTAGCCGGGCGAAATTAACGGAATAAATAGATACGCTAACCTGACCCAAATACACTTATCAAGGAAATAAGTAGACGAGATTTGATCGTCGGCCGCGGCCGAAGAGTTAAGCGATCGATATTAAATTGTGCTATACCACGCTAACCAAACTCAAAACTCACTCTCACCGTTATCAGGCTACAGACTACGGATAACAGTTTTTTAGTTTAACCGTCGATTATAACCGATGGTGCACGGAGGTAGAACAACGTTGCATAAGTTTGCTGCCTGTAGACGCAAATCCCAAGAGAGCCGAGATACCGCACGTACATACCGCGCGTTATGCTCGAGTTAGCCATCTCCCCTCTTGCCGGTTTCTGTTCCGTCGCGGAAAATTGGTCCGCGGCCACGCGTAATATCACCATAAATTTATCGCGACTAGCGTTAATGCACCGAAAGTGTTTGGCTAGTACGTTGCGTTTGCTTTGCGCACCGGTATTGCAAATTCATTCGACTCGTCGTTTCGCGGAGGCCACGTTTTCTCGCGATTCCTGCGCATTAACCCGCTTTACGAAATGGATTTAAGGGAATCGTAGCCGGTCCTCTCTCCTCGTTACTCGTTTCCCGGATTACGCCCGAATCGGAACGGATTTGTCACGATCGCGCTGATCGATTTCTTTTCTCCGAGCTAGAAGTGGAAATGAAATTCTTCGAGTATCGTCGTATAACCCGTGCTTCTTCGAAATATTTTCCTCCAGAACTCCATTGTAATCTTTCGATAGCTTTTACAGCTCTGTCTTCGTTTGTAAGATCGCCGAGTTCGCGAAACGATCGTCTACGTTCGAGACGGAAGAAACGAAATCTGAACGTTTGAACACGATCTGTAATTAGAAATATCTTTTGCGTCTCCCCTGAAAAATATACGTCCAAGCTCCTACGCGAAAGTGTCCGAAGAACTCGATCGCAATAACTGCATAACGTTGCTTCCATAAGAATTCGTCGACTATTTTGGAAACACTCGCAGCATTTTTTAAACGACGTCTCTGAACCTTTTTTCATTTTATAATCCCTTTATTCGATCGCGAAGTGACGTTAAAATAAAAGAATCAATGAAAACGTACGTAGGAAATTGCTTCTGGAACGATTCGATAGAAAGAGATAATTCGAATAAAAATATTTGACAGTCGAACGACGAGCAAATACATGTATGGTTTGTAAAAGTTTTCCAACGCAGACGGGAGAAATATTCCGATTCAGGCATATCGTAGCTTATTCGTATTCCCGTGTAAAAACTGTATGGAATTAGCTCGTTCTAGCGAGGCAACGCAGGATTTTCCGAATCACCGATTCGTTTCTAAAATATTCAAGACACTTTCGGGCGACGTTATTTCCTCGGTGCTGCGTTCACCCACTTTTCAACTAAAACTGCTATTGTTCTCGATTGCGATCCGTCGAATTGCAACGACGACGCGACCGACAGTTTTACGCGGAATTCAAGCCGATTACGGGTCGTTGATTGCTTCGTCGCGATTCATTCGCATGGAAAACGCAGCACAGCACTCGTTTCCCTCTCCAATGACGAATTCATGGAACCCATGGCGGCGGGACAATTATTCCGTGTACTCGATACGTGCATCGTGGAAATCTTTGATTGTTTTCTATGCGATTCCTGTGCGCGCGTATAACTGCCATTCTTCCGAATACCAATTCATTCTTTCGAAATCGGTGGCACTGTAAACGATTCGATAAATTGTTTGGTGAAAAAAAATTCAAAGAACGATCGAATGGCATATAAAGTACACTAGGAGGGTTCTTTTCTTTTTTTTTTTTTTTTTTTTTTTCATTCTGAGGTAGTTTGGGATACGGATGGGATAATTTTTGTACGACGATGACTTGGCCGCGAATGTTTACGCAATTTCATGTTTCTATTTACCTATCGATGGTAACGTACAACTTTATTCGCGATCTTCTCTCAATTCGTGCTGCTACACTTTGTCCTTTAATTTTTCTCCCTACGATTTCCTCCACGATCCCTAGATTGTACAATTTGATAAAATTTTAAGAAACTCGGGTATTTCTAACGCTCTGGTAAGTTATTGTTTCGAACAAATCATCCTCCGTGGTAAACTTACAAACGCTCCATTTCTTACATCTACTTACACCGGCGGATATTTCATTCGTAGCTTTGTTATTCTAGGAACGAAACATTAACGAATACACGGATTTCCTGGTGGCAGTAAGCCGTAAAAATTTGTACCAACTAACCACACACTGAATACTCTTTGACCAGGTTATTTCACCTTCGTACCTTCTTCACGTTGGAATAAAGGAGAGGCTTCCGGGATACCGGGGTCGTTCTTATCCCTTGAAGAATACACCGTGGAAAGTTTGAATTATGGTCCATAAAAACTTTGCAAGCCCGGACGATTAAGTCGCGGATAATATAGTGGACTAGCGTAGTCTTCGCTTATACGTATAGACTAACGTGCATCTGCTCGAGTGTAGGTAACGAGAGTTGCATAGATAGATACGGGTTACGGGTTCGCAAAGTGCTCTAGTACGTCAAACTGTGCAGCCAACGTGCATGACAACTCGTCTATATTTCCACGGAGAGATCTCATCGGGTTCGTCGTTTCTAGTCAACTCGATGGTCAAAGGAATCCCGAAACGGACGAATCACCAGTCCTAATACTCGTATCGATGCTCGTCAAAATTTGTGCGGTAGCTATAAAAATATATTTCTACGTACTTATCTTGCAGCGAAGCGTTCTGGTAGCCAGGCTCTATGATTCGTTTTCATAGCAGGAAGTTTTTGCAATCGTACGAAGATACTACGAAACGATCGAAAATTCAATGCGATCGAATCTAATCGATCGCTAAGTTTCATATCAATTCGTAATGGTATATTCTTTTACCAGATAAATCCAGAGTTTTTTTTCTGAAAAAAATCAAAGGCTTGATTTTACGACTAACCTTACGGCCACGATAGATTGCGCACATTTATGCATTTATAGGAACGCTTGAAAATTACGAGAATGCACGTATGTGACGTAAAAGAAATATTCAAAGTATAATGCTTCGTATAACACTTGATCGGTAAAACGATCTTCACGTTGTTTTCCCTATCGGTCTTCGATTACTATTCGCTTTAATAAGATGGTAAACGCATGATATTTTGGTTGTTTATGTCTTTCGCGCGCCAATAGGGTATTATCAGCGTGTGATAAAAGGTTCTCATTTTCCGGAGAATAAACTCTTTGGTAATCCGAAAGATAACGTGCGCTGTACACAGTGTGCCAAGCAGTACCGGCTCGAGGGTTAAGGGATATTGTAATTAAACGTCGATCGGTCCGCGTAAATACCAGATAAATGCTCGGAATTTATCTGGAATTGTAATTACACGAGCCGGGGTATAGGTGGCCATTAGCGTGATTAGTTTCACCGATGCGATCATGCGAATTTCGTACAACGAGGGTTTCCAGCGACACGAGAAACCAGATTATAGTTTCGTCCTTCTTTCATCTTATTCGCCGTTCGTGTTTCCGCGAAAGCTGCGATCTTCGTTTCGCACGTTGCGTTTCAATTCCAGTGTCTCGTGGTTTTTACCACGACCAAGCGTGCAAACGTTGTGTCTCGTCGTTTCGATAACCGTTGACAGCGCAAATTACGCTCCCTGTTTGACGAATATGGCCAATTTCCCGGAGAACTGAACCGAACGACGGTTCATTTACCCGCTGTAGCGAAGCACGCGTACACAGCCAATAGTACGTAATTGGCAGCGGTTGTAGAAAGAACGAACGACGATTAGATGATTAAACTGAGTTCCGAAGTAAAAATATTGTCGTAGAATATATCGATTATGACATTGGATCTCTCTTCGAAATTTTGTTTGTTATTCGTAAACGAAGATGTTAATGGGACGAAGCTATTGCATTGCGTATCGAGAATTTTAAACTGTTATTTAAATCGTTACTTTCCGAGTCATAAACGCCTTGTACGTATCGAGCGTGTCTTTCAAAGCGATCACGCTTAAATCCCAAATTTCCACGATGAGTACAGAGAAGAAGAATATTTTATCAGAAAAACATCAAACGTATGTTCAAACAATTTTCGTAACATTCCTCGAGATGCATAAACCAGTAAAGAAGCGAACGAACTTGTTATTCTTTCCGATACTAAATGATTCGCGCAGAATTATACTAATAAATCACTGCATCCTTCGAACACTCCTACGTTGTATAATGCACTTACTATATAAACTTTGACAACGTTAGCGCGACATCTGCAAGGTACAACAACCGACAGCGGAAAGAAGAAGAAAGCCGACGATTTAATAAAACCAAGTCGTGAAACTCGACTTTCATCTTGGTCTGAATAATTTGTTACGTCAGCGTGATATTCGTTATCGGTTATCCATGTTTTCCATCTGGTTGTTACGAGCAATCTCCAGAAGGATGGCCCGTAACACGCGAAATCTGACGCCGAAGAAGAAACACGGGGAAGAAACTCGAGGAAGAAAAGGACGAAGTTTCCAAGAAGCTACGAAACGTTTGCAATGCACAAAACGGCAGGTCTGACTGCGTTGGCATAACGCCGGAAGCGATGCATTGTTTACGAATGGTATTAACGTCAGCCACAGCGACCACTTGCTACGAACAATTAAGATACAAGTGCACCGACTTCTCCCTTGTCACGAGAATAGCTTCTGCGAGCTGCCTTCATTTTCACTCCCGGCTCGCGATCGTTTCTACTTCGCGTAGTTTATATTACCGAGAGATATTCTCTGATTTGTGATTTCGATGTTCCCAGGCTTTGACACGATTTAGGTAAAGTTTCCAATTTTGAACCGGCGTCGTCGAGTCATTAGGAGCCATAATTTATGGTCAAATTGTACAATTGTATTATTTTCGACCGTAGACTCCAAGTTTCTTACTTTGAAAATTGATGAATTACGTTTTTAAACTATGAATTGCATTCCGTTACGTAAAGCTAGAGCAGACGGAATATTTGTTGTTCTTTCGCGAAGACGCGAAGTAGAAAAGATTTTAAAGGAGAGGATTCGCTTACGAGGGGTAACGAGCAGGAGAAAAAGGTTAGTCGAAGGACTGGAACGGAAAATTACGTTCTATGTACAAGTCGAAGTTGCAGAGCATTGCCAAATACAATTACTTTTTTCGTATAAGTTGCACGATAGGATCGGTTCGACGAATTCGTCTTCGAACTGATCTCAAATTTTCTATTTGCTATAGTTAATATAAAATGGTACAAGTTATAAGCGATGATCATAAAATTATATCCATTTACAAAGTTGGAAAGAACAACCGACGAAACAAACTTCCATATCATATATTATCGATTGACAGAAATTTCATTTCCAAGAATATTACCGTATCTTCGGTAACGTCCCTCCGATAATATTTTACCAACGAAACACGAAAGTCGATATTCTCTGCATAAAGATGTACAATCTCTCTTCCTCGTCCGCTATGAAAACTTTTTTAATAGTAAAAAAAAAAAAAAAGGAAGAAGAAGAAGAAGAGGAAAAAAAAGAACAAGCGAAGAGTGGAAGGACGAAAGGGAAGCTTCGTGAAAACAACGATCACGAGTTGATACAAGGATGGTCGATCAACCATTCCATTTTTCACACAGACGTAAATACTTTGTTCACTCTTCGTAGTTTCTCTTCATCCTGAAAACCACGAACTTGCCAAAACGAGCATAAGAAAGACTTCGTTGGTTTCATATCAGGTTTCACCCAGAAACCTCAATCTCCTGTCAGTTAAGGAAGAACGAGATTAAGGACAACGGTTATTACAACACTTTCTAACGATCCATCGTCTCGTCAAGTTTCATTCAGAAATGTATAAGAACATACTCTTCGAGCCACGAATATAACGAACTGGATTCCTTTCATAATCCTCGCGCGCGTACTCCAGATGGGTACATCGAATCGAGAATATCTTAACGTTGAAAATTCTGTATAATAGTTGCGAGTCGGATAAGGAAACGTGGCTTTTGTGATAAGATAAGCTGTAGCTACGAAGCAAATCTTTCAAGAGAGATCTTTCAGAAAGATATTGACAACTGCTCTTTGAACTTGACAATTTCGAAAGCATCGATCGAACGAGGTTTCAGAAATTTCATCAAAATTGTCCAACCTTAAGTCTGCGAATTATTGTTCGTTGCTAGACCGCGGATTTTTACGCATTTACGAGAGATATTTAATATCAAATACGACAAAGTTAATAAGGCAAGCAAGGTAAAGCGTCTTGCGTGATATTTATGAAAATACACTTACAAATAGTTGCATAAATATCCGCGGTTTAATCGTTACGATTGTCGCCTGTAATATTTCGTTGGAAACCGCGTTCTATTCGTACAAAGATTTCGTCAAAGCGTGCAAAGTTGCAAAGCGTCCTAAATACTAAGTATTATGATAAGTATTATGATGACTTATGATAAGTCACCGGGCTTGTTTATTGTTAGTTGAAAGTTGAGAAGAATCATCGACGCAGTGATTATCGGGTAGAAATCAAAGTAAAAGGCGATCGCGTGGACGAGAAGAAAAATGATTCTCGAATCTTGAAACAACGGGTAATATCTAATTTATTAGCAGCGCCATTCTGTGGCGCGATCGCTCGGTCAATGAGTGCGACTATTAACGGAAATTACATAAAATACGATAGAAGGGACTATAGTGCGACCGGCGTGGCGTCAGCGTTTTGATTAATCGTGAAGCGCTGCGCGTATAAAGCGCGCACGCGGAATAATACGAACCAACGGTTGGTATTAATCACGTTTAAAGCGGATACGCGCGTGTAGCCGCGTGTGTAACGCACGGAAGACCGGTGGCGTTGCGGTCCTTTTCAAATTCATCGTTCATCATGGCGACTGACAATCTCGCCGCGTGCTACGCTTTTATATTTATTATAGTACAAAGGAACAATTTAATTGCGAACACAATGCTTGCAGATAACCTATAATGGACTACTACGATTGCGTCATTCGAGCTCCAATATATTTTTAATAATTTCCCGATACTCTTCATTCTCACTGTATAGTACAACTTTTTCGCAATCCTTTTTCTCTTTAGTTTTATACACTCCGACAGCTCGAGCTTCGTGGTTCTAGAGATACGCGATAATCTGTGAGTTGAAGTCGGCGACTCCAGATATTCCGATTTATCTATCGCAACTGAATCCAAAGATTCGCTTGTTTAAAAATTTCGTTCCGAGGCTAGTTTGAAGGATCATCCTTTTTTCGGTTCGATCACGGTAAAACGCTACTTTGAAATGCCACGCCGAATTCGAAAAAAATTCCTGCGTTTAGACTCGACAGAATTATTTCAGAGAAGGTTCGTCGTCCTTAGAGAAACAGTCGCTAAACGTGACTCGATTGGAAAGTGTCGTTTTGACTTTCAGGATCGCGTTTGTATCCTAGCTGGAGCAAAGTGTCTTGGAATATAAAATTCCTACCGATAAATACACAACTTTTACGTTCGAATTTCTTTCTAAATTAAAATTAAAATTCTCAAAAAGCGACGCGTCATAGGATGATCATAGATTGCTCGCTCCGTGTTCTTGACAGACTTAAACGACGTCCAAATACGTAGGCTAAAAGGTGCACGAGTTAAGAGCAACCTCCTGGCTTGATCCACTGTCTAAGGGAACGAAGACAACGCGCACGTCGATAAGATTAATTTCGATATTCAGAGGCGTCCTTTTTTATCTTCCGGCTTCTTGTTGCATCCTCCGACAGAAGGTGCGAACAAAAACGCGACAGAGCAAATGAAGTTCCTGGCTTTGAAGTCTCGTTAAAGCGATTCAGGTTGTGGCACGGCGCCAGGTTTATCGCTCGTGATGGATGGTTTTTATACTCTCCCTTCTGTTTTTTTTCTTCTCTTTTTTTTAATAACGGCCAGACAGAAAAGAAGAACAGGAGTGAGAAAAATGCGCGTTGCTAAATTACATATATTAAAACCTGGTGTGGAAATAATTTCCTAACCCGCCGGCTCATCGTTCGCGTTTCTCATAACGTGTCTGTTTGGCTCTTTTAGGAAGTTACGTGCACGACGTATGGATTTTATATATCCAGCCAACGGTTCGAATTACACGCAATTAATTGGTCGCACTGGTCGGTGGATTTTTGAACTCGCCCGTAGAGAAGCTCCGCGTTTTATATAGATACTGGGGTGTTTTTGTGAGAAACATCGTTTCGTTTTACGAACAGTGTTAGGCCGAGCTTTTACCGAGGCAGTTTCTCACACGATGTTTTACCTTTAGCCGCGAGTGGCTAGAAATGAATTTCACGGACATAGCGAGATTTCGTAATTTATCGCGGTTGCGATTATTTCACGATAGTATTCTACGGCACGACGAAGAACGAAAGAAGATTTAAACAGTGCGAAAGAGCCGGCAATTTGAAAAGAAGGAATCACGGTTAACAAGAGTTTAGTAGAAGAAAAATGTCATCAACGTAGCGCAGTTGCGATACACAAGTACGAATTTCAAATTCTCTTTTGCCCGCCACTGTAACTATCCGAATACTTTCACGAGACAGTGCACATAAATCTATCGAGATAAAAGATGGTAACAGAGAATTTGAAAGCTACTATTCGATGTTCGCTAACGATGACAGAGAGTCCGAACTAAAATGGTGATCACGGTGGAAACGTTCGGAGGACAGTGGAAAGAAAAGAAAGGAAAACGGTATAAAATCGAGAAGAGAAGGGGATAAATTGAGACGGCGGGTAGCGACGCCAGGGGCCGAGTACCGCTTTAAGAGCTTTTAAGCTCGGCGTTAAGCCGGGATTTATTTCTGACCTGTTTACAACCGAGAAACAATTGACCCGGTGAACGTCTTTGGTCATGGTGTACACAAGCGTCTATTTCAAACAGACGAAAATGCTGGCTCACGTTCTATCTGACTAATGCCAAGCCTCCGCCGTACGACGCCACTGGCGAAAGAAACAGTTTATTCGAGTTAAATGGACCCTTAGGGTGTCGTCCTTATCTCGCGACCTGGTGTCTCGACTAACGACAAAATTATGCCCACGTGTTTCGACACGCAGTATACCTTCGCCGAAGCTGGACAAACGAAGCAAAGGGTCGGAGCATTGAGTAAATTCTGTTTAAACTCTTTGTCGACCCCTTCGGGCTATGCTGATGACTTTTTTCATTGAAACGCCGCGTTTCGCCCCTAAAACGAAACGTTCATTAAGGAAGAAAGACGGTACTTTTAGTTACCTTCTCGCGGGAAGTCGGTACGAACGTAATTCTTTCGTTTTTTTTGCGAAAAAGGGTTTACAAAGTTGAGCACTTTGAGCGAAACGTTCATGAAACGTTACGTGTTCGAAGCTTTCGCGATTAAAATTCTTTTATTAGGAGTTAAATGCGCTTATGTTACGATTTTAAATTACAATCGGCCTGTGTATAATATTTTAATATACGTTGTCTCATCCGTCGACATTAATTAACTACGGTGTAATTATTTTCTCACGCTTTACGTTTTATATTACTCGCTGTCGCTTTTGCTCCGTTTTATTTTATTTAAATGCCAGTTCGATTATTCGCGATTATCAGATACTCGTTAGAAACAGCAAACTGTTCTTTATCCTTAAATTATGTTTCTCGTCGAAGAAAAAAGAAAAACAGGCCATGTTTTCTTACGAGAAAAGACGATTTATCGTGTTTATTCTCTTCGTCTCTGTTACCGCATAACTCTATCAGAACAGAAACGTACGTCAGAACCACTGAATCGACGAAGCAAACTCCAAAAGCTACGAAGAACTTAAAAAATCTATCAGACGTTCGAAAGAGAGGAACGATGGTCGCTATTCTGCAAGCTTTATGTAACGCCCCGTTACTTGTTTCAGAAACTGAAAGTAATTTTGCGCTGTCGCATTCAGGGATCAACAGATACTCGAAGACGTAACGGAGTTTCCGGTTAGCGTGCTTACGAGAAACGTTGCACGACGATAAATCGAGAACTTAGTGTGTAAATGTAAACCTATTCACGACATAAATGCACCATAATCTCGTGGGTCGAGATGTGGCAATGGTTGAATGTTAACTGCGACACCTAATCTCGGTGCTCATACTTCCTTAATCTCGTAGCTCATCGTTGCTCCGTCGTGTAAATCCTAACTACTATAAAACTTGCATCCAAACCACGTCGGTAATAGCCGTTCTCCGCAAACTTCGTCGATATTATAAAGCATCCATATTTTATTTCCCGCTCGCTTTGTTAGTCGAGAGTTAAGATAGAGTTTAAACAGATCTACATAGGAAATTCTGAATAAACTAGAACCCTTTCTATTGTATTAAATTGAAATAATACGTATAACGACGAGACACGATCGTTATGCTTAGATCGTCGATACTTTTCTAAATGTATTTCTTTTTTCCAATACAATTAGAAAAATGGAATCTTCGAATATCTCGTATCGCGCTTGGACATCTACAAAATTTCCCATAATTGTACAAAAATCCTCAATCCGAACAGAACCAAGAAATCTAATGCCACGATAATCGTCTGTTCCTCGAAATATAATAACGCTTTGATTTGCAAGAAATTTCAAGTAAATGCTAAATTCCGTCGACGTATGACAACGAGGCATTTTTCCAGGCCGCTTCGTGACTTTGTGCTTATCCAACACATATTTTCCGGTTTGTCGAGCTCCATCATCCGTAAAGGTGTAGCCAGTCTCTAACCAAAAACGCCGACATTCGGGTTTCGCGATAGTCAAATACAGATATATTTCCTGTTGTGAATCACGATATCCTAACGTCGAGCATTTCTTCCACTGTAACAGCTACGACTGCTTGTCGTTTGTTCGCGTTAACGTTACTGCTCTCTGCGACTAAGTTTCCCCAACAAATTGAACGAACAATGGCCATTATGTCACGAAACACGGCCGATGGAATAATCTCAGACGATGATCCGGTAACGTGGTAATCCGTTGTGTGATCTGTAGAGGATCCATGACTCCAACTACGGTGGGAATTTATGGTTCCGTTCGGACGAACGACTACTAGATGGGAACAGGTGCGCTATAAATTGAAGCGTCGCGACTCGATCCACGTAGGTGGGTGAAAAAACTTCCGTAAATTGTAACTGATATTTCCAACTAAACTCGTTAAATCGCAAATATAGTTCGCAACGTTGGCCATTACTTAATCGAATGAATATAACTCGCTGCTCCTTCCGCGGGATACCGAGACACACTCTGCAGATTTATCGTATCCTGATGCGTTTCGGGGACAAACAAGCGTGTATGGCGAAGATGGTTGTAAAAAGAAAAAAATAAATTGGCATCTCTGATGGATCGAGAAACGAGAGATTTACGTTCATCGTTCTCATCGACAGCTCGCGTCGCTCCACGTTAAGGAAGAAACACGCGCAGATGAACACTTTTTCCTTTAGATTCATCGCCTGGTACTCGAGTTATGTGCTATCTCGATGTTATTAGTATTAATAATTTAACTGGTCGAACGCCGAATCATTTTCACCTGATACGACCGCTTTTCGTTCAGGCCGCTTGGATGACTCGCGACATTGCAACCCTATCGTACGTAATAATTACGCATCGATAGATTACGTTTTACAAGAGAGTCTAACGTGGGATGCCGATAACGCGCGCATTCGAGCTGTGAAGCAAATCGCTATAGTCGTTTAAAAAACAGCCAATCATAGAAATAGATTTTTACTTCTATTTAAGACAGTTTTTATACTTAGTACTGTGTTAGGTTGTCCCGAAAGTTTCTTGTCTTTTGCGAGGAAATAATAGATGCACAACCTCTTTTCGTTTTATGTTATTTTATTCGATCACGTACGATCTATTTTCTTCTATCTCTATTATTGCGATCGTACGCGATTCGACGAAAATAATATAAATAAAATAATAATATAATATAAATATAATATAATATAATATAATATAATATAATATAATATAATATAATATAATATAATATAATATAATATAATATAATATAATATAATATAATATAATATAATATAATATAATATAATATAATATAATATAATATAATATAATATAATATAATATAATATAATATAATATAATATAATATAATATAATATAATATAAT